>APFE030547983.1:25883-120253 GCA_000404065.3 Pinus taeda
AAAAATAGACATAGTCTAAAAATAGACTTTGCGCTAAAAATAGCCTGCGGGCCCACTTAGTGAAGGCGACTTCTTTTCACTAAGCTCCATCATCTTGTTGCATTTTCAACACTCCTTCTCAACAAGATATGTATTATTGGCAACCCCTATCCTGCCTCTGTTGTATTCGAATTTCCTCCTGGTGACCACCTTCGTCAAGATATCAACATCCTGATCCTCCGTGGGAATATATGAAAGTAACATGATTCTCCGCTGCACACAATCTCTGATATGATGGTACCTGATGTCGATGTGCTTGGATATATCATGAAATACTGGATTAGCTGAGAGTTTAATGCAACTCTAGTTATCATAATAAATCACAGTAGGCTCCAAGTGTGACCCGAACAACCAGACTAGGATCTTCCTCATCCATATAGCCTCACATGCAACCAAACTTGCTGCCATATACTTGGCCTCTGCTGAACTGAGTTCCACAGATCTCTGCTTCCTGCTGTACCAAGAAACTGTTGTCGACCCGATACTGAAGATCCCTCCAGATGTGCTCTTTCTGTCCGTTGGGCTCCTTGCCCAATCTGCATCTGTGAAGCCACATAGCTTCACCTCATCCTCCTATCTGTACCACAATCCATATCCCGATGTGCCTCTGAGATAATGTAATACATGCTTGCCTGCCTTCCAGAGGAGCTTGGTTTGCTTAACCATAGCTTGTGAAAGCTGGTTAATAGCATATCATATATTGGGTCATGTATTGAACAGATACATAAGCAACCCCACCAACTATCGATAAACAATGGCATCCACTAACTCCGCTGAAGTAGCATCCTCCTTCCTCCAACCTCCAGGAAGAGGAGTATCAACAGGCTTGCAGCCATGCATGTTGAACTTCTCCAGTATCTCCCGAGCATACTTACCTTGAGAAACAAATAGTCCATCATTACGCTGCCAAATTTCCAATCCTAGGAAACAATGAAGGAGGCCCAAGTCCTTCATCTCAAACTCTCTAGCAAGATCCTCCTTGCATGAAAGTATCAATAGCTCATCTCCCGTGAAAATAAAATCATTTACATAAAGTACAATGATCAGCAACTTACCCTCCACCACAATCTGGTATAGGTTAGGTTTTGCCTCACTCTTGGAGAATCCAAGTCCGGTGAAATAACTGTCTATCCATGTGTACCAAGCATGAGGTGCTTGTTTCAACCCATACAACGCTCCCTTGAGCCTGCACACATGCGACTCGCTACTGAAGATCTCGAAACCTTCGGGCCGCTCTATGTACACCTCCTCCTCAATGACTCCATTGAGGAACGCAGTCTTCACATCCATCTAATGGATGTGCCACCCCATTTGTGCTGAGAGAGCAAGAATCGTCCGTATGGAAGAATACCTTGTGATAGGTGCAAATGTCGCCTCATAATTGATCGCCTCTATCTGTGAGAAGCCTCAGGCAACAAATATTGCCTTGTACTTCTCCACACTCCTGTCAGCTGCCTGCTTCACTTTGTAGATACATATTGAACCCACCACTGGTTTCCCCTTCGGTCTTGGGACAATCTCCCATGCACTATTTCTGACAATCGAATCATACTCTTCCACCATGGCATCTACCCATGCGAGATCCTCCACAGATTCCTCGAAAGAGGATGGCTCAGTCACGACACAGTTGCTCACAAGAGCCATGTATCCAGTGCACTGATCAAGTGTCTGTCTCTGTCTGCTGTGCTATAGGTGGTCCTACAACCTTCTCTGCATCTTGAGCTAGTTGCTCAGCTTCTGTAGTGCGCTTTCGCCCTCTGATGGTTGGCGCTGCATGAGTGGTCTCTTCCACTCTATGAACTTCATCTTATGGCTGATCCACATCCTGAAGCTCATCTTTAGGAACTAATAGCTCCTCATCTACATGTAAGTGTGGCTCCCTCTCAAGTGAACACTTCATGGCTTTCTCCTCTTGAAATTTGATATCTCGTCGCACAACAGTCTTGCGACTGTCTGAAAAATACAGACGATATTTGTGGGGCGTATCAGTGTACCCCACAAATATCCCAACCTCTATGGTCGGCTCCATCTTCTTCCTGGCATACTTCATCACATGCATGTAAACAAGAGAACCAAAAATACTCAAATGGGAAATATCAGGCCTCTTACCAGAATAAGCCTCCTCGGGTGTACTCATGCCAATTATCTTGTGAGGACAATGGTTCTACACATATACTGCAGTATTGCATGCCTCCGCCCACAAGTGAAGGGGTAGGCCCTGATCATGCAACATTGCCCGTGTAGCGCCCACGATCGTTCTGTTCTTCCGCTCAGCAACCTCGTTCTGTTGTGGGTTATGGGGAGCTATGAGCTCTCTTCAAATCCTTTCTTCACTGCAGAAGTCCTTGAACTTGCCAGAGATGAATTCACCACCATTTTCGCTCCTAAGAGCCTTCACCTTCTTCCCCGATTCCTTCTCGACCAATGCTTTGAACTCACAGAACTTTGAGTATGTCTCGCTCTTCTTTTGGATGAAGAAGATCCAACACTTTCGAGAGAAATCATCAACAAAGATCACATAGTACTTGTGATCTGCTGTCGAAGCTACTGAGAAAGGTCCACACACGTCTGTGTGAATTCTCTCAAGGATCATCATGGCACGACTATCCTTCTCGTGAAAGTTGGCTTTCACAAATTTTCCCAAAGTACACCCCTTGCATTGATCTGACTGCGCAAGAGTGCCTTTAGGAAGCCCAACAGAAATATGCTGCAGTATCTTCAAGGCTCCATGGTGAAGGTGGCCCAATCTCCGGTGCCATAGCTCTCCATCATCTTGGCTCACCACTCCTTCTGCCTTGAATTCCATTGCTGCGCAACCATCTACATGCAATTGATAAAGGTTCTTGACTCGAACCCCTATCTTCCAAGTTTCTCCAGTTGTCTTACTGCGCAGGAAAGCCTTTCCCTCGCTGAAGACAACATCATATCCCTTGTCTTCTAACATCACCACAAAGATACGATTCTTCTTCAATCCTGGAACATGGATCACTTCTTTCAATACGAAGGGCTTACTAGACTCCCTCTCAAAGGAAATGGTACCGATACCGGTCGCACTGTATTTACCATCATCGCCCATCTCAATTTGCACTCCAAGATCTTTCTCATCCAGATAAGAAAACAAATCTCGATCTCCTGTTATGTGAAAAGACGCACCACTATCCGAGAACCATACTAATCCCATCACACTTGATACCAAGCATGCGATCAGTGAAAAATCCAGCTCAAACTGCGAGGCTAAGGACTCTCCCGCTGCAGATCCAACAACTTGCTTATTTTTCTTCTTCTGCGGACAATTTGTGGCATAATGTCCATGCTGGTGACAGTGAAAGCACTTCACCTTGGACATGTCCTGCTTCTTGCCTTTCACACTGAAATGAGAAGCTTTCTTATTCTTCCCCTTCTTTGCTTTGGCAGCCAAAGCGCAATTTTCTTCATCAGATGCCTTTGATGAAGATCCATCCCTGGTATTCCTCCTGATCTCCTCTTGCACAAGATCCGACCAAAGTCTCTCCCATCCTGGAAATTTCTCCCTACCATTGACAGAGTCCTGATAGGAATGCCAACTCTTCAGAAGACCAAGAAGAGCCAAGCTCGCCATGTCCTCATCATCAACAGTCAACGCACACTTCCCAGCTCATCCTGGCATTGGGTGAACTTCGTGAGATACTTGGGCATACTGTCTCCATTCTCACACTTAATGTTTCTGAGTTTATCCTTGAGCGCCAACTTCCTCTCGTCACTTTTTCTTTGGAATAAATCTGTAAACGCTTTCCACATCAAGTATGGAGAAGCCTTTCCATGCAAGCTGGATACAGTGTGATCCTTCACGCCCTCCAACAGAATCCTTCGACACTTTTCTGTCTTCTTTTGCCAAGCCTCAACGTGAGCAACATCAGTAGGCTTTGGACTTCAGCATCTATGAACTCCTTCAACCCATTGTCATCTAACACCGCCTCCATCTTGTCTTTCCATGCAATATAATTTGAGTTGCCTTCAAGGGCATACTCCAATCGCAATCCGTTGAAAGACATTTCAACTTCGACACCAAGAAAACACTGCTGCAAATTGGAATTCCACCAACTCAAAAATCAACCGCTTCTGATCTAAAATTCATGAGAACAAAGTATTTCTCGTACAGAGATTGACTATATGGGCATTCACCAGATATCTCACCTTCCAAAAGAAGGATGAATCTAGAAGCTACCTAGCCCGATTATAGACTCTTCCTGAAGAAACAAAATGTAATCACTTTCTGAATAATAGATCTGATGATCAACTTCACTCTGATACCATGTATAAATTTCTCTACAAATCAGCCATCTCTGAATGATGCATAATACATAACCTCCTCTACGTTGATCATCAATTTTGCAGAATTAAGAAACAATCGCATGCGCACATTGAAACATCAATCACATATATCAACACAGTATGTACTAGGGAAAGCGTACAACTGAGAACCCATCAACTATCTGTATATTATGATGATAGAGAACATGTAACATTACATAGTAAAATACTCCTCACAAGTACTCAATACTATCTCCACCTCTTACACACAAACTAGCTCAGATCTGAATCAATCACAGGTTCAAATCTCCTCCGCTGCTTGCCTGCCTCCACTGCACAATACCTGTTTGGGAATAGATGAGAATGGCTGATCCAAACTCGTATTTCCCTTGTGTTGCACTGCACAATCCTCATTAGCAATCTCAATCCACTGATTGTGCAAATCTCATGCACAACTATAGTCACAATTGATAGTAGACTCACCCTTTCACCCACCTCTAACACTTGTCTCCACTGAACTGTCCATGCACTGAGTTAATTGATGTATTCTTTAGTTGATTATGAGTTAATAATTAGTGAATTAATTAATAATTATTTCACAACACTCATCACTAGTGTATTTTTCAGTTAGACTAAATAAAACTAGTTCAACTAAGTCAAACTGAACACAACTCCATCAACTCCTCAATCAACTCCACCAAACTCAATCACTTGAGTTCTAACTGAAGTCCATCATGAAATAGCTCAACTAACCCATAGGAAAAGCATATTTCCTTCTGGAAGTTGCATGTGCCATATCTGTAGCTTGAACTGAAGTGTTGCAAGAGGATAAGATAATGTTTATAGTCCAAACATTATTAAGAGCTAATAATATTCGGCTGTTCTATTTTTAGACTAGCAGTCTAAAAATAGACTCCGCCCATATGTCTAAAAATAGAAGTCCATCTATTTTTACCAACATGACCAATCATCCATAAATAGCATTCTGCAACTCATAGACCATGATCCATATGTCTAAAAATAGACTTTGCGCCAAAAATAGCATGCGGGCCCACTTAGTGAAGGCGTCTTCTTTTCACTAAGCTCCATCATCTTGTTGCATTTTCAACATGGAATGGGTTGCATTGTCCAAGGAATGGACTGTGTGGATACTTGGAAAAATAGTGGATGTTTAGTCTATTGGAGAAGAGTAGAACATGGAGGATTTTTTTTCTAGAGCATATTTTGAACATGCTCGCTCTCTCTGGGATAGGGTCGCATAGACATATTTGGAGAAAACAAGCACTCTCAAGGGAAGATGTCAATGTGTAAAAGAAGTGGATGAGAGATAGTCAAAGAACATTGTGCTAAGAAATGAAAATACCTCCAAGGGTGGATGTGAGAGTGCAAAGAAGGAAACAACTAGACTTGTAGTTGTTAAGAACTGGAGAAATTAAAATTGGTTGAAGAATCCTCACATAGGCTTGCTAGGTGAATGCATTATAGAGAGCATTGACTTTCTTAAATGCTCAAGAACCCAATGGGGAGCTTTTGGATTGAAGAAACTACTAATTAAGGAGGAGACACTCTGGTAGTTTTGAGGGATGTTGAAGCACCAACAGTTTTCTTAGGGCTAAAGATATGGTGTTTAACTCACTGATGAATTATCTCAAGAGGTAGTCTCTTTACTTGAGTAGTAGCTTATCCAGCTGATGAAACTTCTTGTGTAAGTGGACTCTCTTCTCCTGGAAGTGAGTTGAACTCTATTTATTGTAGTACCTTGGCATGGATTTTTACTATGTGTAAAAATTATAGAAGACTGAGTGGAATTTGGTATAGCTGGTGGATGAAGGTAGAGTGGTCTTGTGGCATCCTATTTTAGTTGTTTACTTGATAAAATATTCCATTAGAAAGCACTCCTCAAGCTATGGAATTTTGCACAGGGGTGACATCTACAAGTAACTGTAGTTGTACCTTGTCTATGGTTGGGTGGAGAGTTGAGTCCCTTCCTCAGTTGTTGATCTGTCTTGCTACATAAGATAAGTATTTATTTTAGACTCTCATGTTATGTAAATAGTTCTATGGTTATGTTGATATTAATGAATGTGAATTCCTATGTGTTAATGAGATATTGAATCTCATGTGCACGTGCCTGAGAATTGGTGAAATTCTTATATGTTTAAGTGTTTGAATCTTTGTGTTCCTTTTATTAAATTGGCAAGCATAATTTGCTAGATGATTTCCATTTATTTCTTTGTGTATGTGAGTTGGTTGCGTATAAGATATGTGATGAGTCCCATCAATAGGTATATTTTGAATATCATCATGCCATCCTCCAGCCTTAAAACTATCATTTTATCACATTAATCACATTTTTTGTTATATTATTCTTAGTAAGAATAGTAAGAAGTGTTCTTCATAATATGTGGCCTAATGGGGTTTAATTACAGGAAAAAGAACTGTTTTAAGGAAATTATTAAGTAGGGGCTTGATGGAGACAACCAGGAGAGAACTAGGGAGCTTTTCCACCTCCTTAACTAACTGACTCAGCTTGCGATCATAACATCCTCTCTCACACGTTTGAATTCATTGGTAGCTGAGTAACTCCTAGTACAGGTGAAGCTCAAGAGGGACCAGATCCACCATTTCTGAGATCAAGGAGGCAACCACTTCTATTTTCAAGGGAGCTACTATCAACTATGCTTTTGTATAAATAAAGAAGATGAAAATCTCATTAGGATTCGAAGTTTTGATTTAGCTAGGTGTAGCTATTGAGGTCCAAGCTTGACATTGTCATTTTGAACTTTTATGTGATGTATGAGACTTTTACTTTCTAATAATGAGAAGTTGGTTATTAAGCTGCATATGAGTTAGTTTCATAGGGCTGAAACCCTTGGGTTTGGGCCCAACCTAGAGGCTTTGGTCTTGATTTTGTACTTGTGTTTTGTTCTTGATTCCAATCATTTCATCGATTTATTTCATTTCAATAGAGGTTAAGCTATAAAAAAACTGTGATTGAAAGCTTCTACATCACCTCTCTTGTGGGAGAATGGTTGGAAGGATTCACAATCTCAGTCCAAAAATATTGTTCTTATGATTTCTTGGAAATATATGAATGTTAATTGTTCTTCTTCCCATTTTATTTATGTAGCTTAGAAGGTAGTTCAATAATCATATTAGTGTTATGGCATAAAATATATGTTATTCAAATTCAAGTCATCTTTGCCATCATAGTTTATATCACTTTGTTAATGATCCATGGATGTATGCATGTGGTTGGTTGCAGGGATATGTTGATCTAAAGGGGAGGGCACATCTTCCACCTCCACCTTAGACTCCTCCATATTCTCTTTCCATCCCTCAATTCTGTCCCAAAACTCTGTTTCCATAGTCACTCTACCAAGTCAATTTAGGACACTGTGAGCATTCATCCTAGTGCAAGACAGACCTCTGAGAGGTCTTGGGCTTTTCTAGGGGATCAACCCAACTTTAATTCACTATCTCTAACCTCCATCCACCTCTTCATGCCCTCAAGGCGTCATTTTAACCCTAGAAATTCTCTTGAAACCCCTCCTATAGTATTATAGACCCTCCTATAGCAATACAGGACCTCCTGTAGTAGCACCTGTAGCAGGCCTGTAGCACCACTTTTCTTCACTAGTTTTTATCCCCACTTCAAAATTATCCCATTAAATATGAATAATGACCCCAATATCTGATTTTATGATCAAGGGAAGCTTCTATACCACTCCATCCTTTCCTTTTCCTCAATGTAAAACATAGTAGAAATTAGTGTTTTTCAATCACAAGTATGATGCAAGTTAGGTTTCTGATTTTCAAGCAAGTGTGAAATAGGTAGATGATATATGCAATTATGTTGCTAGTTTGATGAATTATTAAAGATAGAGTAGCTTTCTTTCTACAAGTATATTATCCCTTTCCCTTTCATGAAAGGATTAATTGGCATCTAGAAGTTGAGCAAATTGCATTTTCACTTTCACAACTAGAATTAGTTTTCTATTGTACTTTCATCAAAAAGCTTTCACTATAGTTCAGTAGGAGGAATGTCTTCTAAGAACTTTGATTTAATGTCATGACTGAGGGTGTCATTAGTAGAATCTAACATACTATGCATATAGCACTTGTCAACCCTAGGTTCATACTTTGAGTTGAGGAGGTCTTGGGAGTTACAACATTCTTGGTGCAATACTAGGGCTCACCACTTTTTTGCACCGTTTCCAGGGAGGTGTCTAAGTAGATGTTTTTTCTACTTGAGAATTGTTTTCTTTTTTGTATTCAAATTTTGAAAAAGTGAATAATAATAATAAAAAAAAATCATGCCTCATAAGAGTAGGGATAATCAAGGAAAATTCTTACCAAAACCCCCCCGGACCCTCAAGCAGCCAACCTTCACTCTTCTTCAATGACTGTGAACTTCCCTCTCTGACTGCAGGGGAGTTAGGAGACCCTCTAAATGAGCAACTAGAAATTTTTGAAGAACCTATTAGGGAAGAAGAAGAGCCCACTTCACCTACCCAAACTATGGCTGAAAATAGGGGCAATGAGTTTTTCCCCATCAAAGAACCCAATGGAGAGGCTAGAATGAATAATATAAGCCCTACTTCCCTTACACACTTCCATGGCTTAACCTCTGAGGATCCTGACACCTTCATGTTTAAATTTGTTTTTTTTGTAGGACCTATGACTATGCCTGTGATGAGTAGAAGTTGAATTTATTACCCTCTACCCTTAAAGATGTAGCCTTGCGGAGGTTTGTGGGTTTGCCTAGGGGCAGCATCACTTCCTAGGCCCAAATGCAATAGGACTTCAATATCAAGTACATGGATTGCCGTAGGTCCAAAGAAACCATGGAAGAAATATTTAGTATGACACGTGGAGCTAATGAATCCATAGAGGACTAATAGGAGAGAATTCAACTCAAGTATAGGAGGGCCAATTGTACCCTTGATCCTGAGTCACTCAAGCTAGTTCTTCTCCGAGGGATCATGGAGGATAGGTTGGAAACCCTCAGCATGTTGTATGGAGGAGATAACTATCAATTATCCTATGATGACATCAAAATTTTATTTAAGAATAATTCTACGGCTATGAGGAAAAAGGGTAGGGCTATTAAAGGCTTGATCAGTTCTTCTCCCTCCACAACATCCATCAAGAATGAGATAGGGAACATGTTGGAGGAGTTCAAAAGTGAAAATTTTCATACCTTTACATTTCAAATGGATACAATGCGAAGCAAAACAAATTAGGAGGAACCAGAGATGACACTAGCTATTTTCTGCCCTAGATACACTAAAAGACATCCTACGAATCAATGCCCATTGAATGTCATAAAAGTATAACTAGTCTGTAAATAAAATCATACAATGAAAAAATTCCCCTTTTCTAGGCCTAAAATCTATATACCATGGGGCAGACGGTGGGTTAGAGCAACTTTGCTTCATTAATCAAATAAGGCCTCAAGGACCTCGACCGTATCAACAGGGCATGCAAGGTACATATTACTCTTAGTACAATCCAAATCGGAGTTCACCTTTGCAACCTCGGTACTCTTCCAGTCATCCATAATGGTCCACACCTCCTTCTTGGATATATTCTCCTCCATACCCCCCTCATCTTGTCAAGCATACTTTTCACCCATATCCACCCCAATCTTCTCAATGGGGTAACCCATCACAAGGGTGGAGGCCTCAAGCCAACCAACCTCCTGCTTTATTGCTCCCACCTCAATCTCAATCTCAGCTCACTCATCCTTCTCCACCTAAGAAATCTCAAAATTCTTACTCAACCCAATTCGAACCCAGACAGCAAGCGAGCATAATAGGTCTATAGTGGAGAGACATCATATCCTTGTTATGTTGTGGAAATTGAGGAGATCAACCTTCAGTATGGGAGAGCTCTCCTAGATAATCACCTGCCTTCTCCACCTAAATATCTTGAAAAATAGAAGGAAGAGAGTGATCCTCAATTCAATTCACCTCTATTTGTTGAGAGGTTTATCCAACACACCCCATAATAGATTTAACTTCAGGGAGAGTTGAAAAAATTGTGTGTTAAGATACCCCTTCTCTAAGACATTAAAGATGTTCCCATATATAATCATATTATCAAGGAAAAATGTTTCACAAATCTCTGGAGAAGGAAAAGAGACACTCCCACCATAAATGTTGTTGGGTAACTATTTGATTTGATGCTTGGGAGGATGATCTTCCCAAAATATCTAGACCTTGGAAGCCCAGTAGTGGATGTGCAAATTGAAGGAATTATAGTCCCTAATAACTTGAATAATATTGGGGCTGAAATCAATTTGATGACTAAGGTAACCATGCTAAAGCTAAATCTCCAAGGGGCTTTGAGTAAGACCACTGCATTGTTGTAGCTTGCAGACAGATCCATAGTAGCTCCTAAGGGAATGGTTGAAGATGTTATGTTATCCATTAATTCTTGGAGGTATCGTACTGATTTCTTGTTTCTCCAACCCAAAACCAAGTTTAATGGCTATCCTCATCTTAGGAAGAACTTGGTTGGACACTACTGATGCCTACATTAGTTGTAGGGCTGGGAACATGACTATTAAGAATGTACGTTTATCAAAACAACTGGTGTTGTATCCTCCTGCTCAACCTTCTATTGAACATGACTTACACTTGTGGTTAGAAGATGGGGAAATGGATGAATTGTACCACACAACCCCCTTCCCAATCCACATTGTAGATGATGTTATAGGAGGGGGAAACTTGATGAATATGACCTCATTGACCATATACTTTAGAACCAACCTCCCACTCCCATACCAATTGATTAGTTGATGAAATAATCTGGGAGTATTCCTTCGACTAACTTATGCCCTATTGACGCAATCCCAAAACATGTCAAGATTGTAGAGTTTATCCCATCTAGATCTTTAAATATCAACCCCTCTTTCTCATTCAAACAGGAAGAACAGTTGTGCAACGTGTTGAGGAAACACCTAGATGTGTTTTCTTGGGATTATAAGGAAATTAAGGGTGTGAATCCCTCAGTTTGTACTCATCATATTTACATCAAGGAGGGCTGCAAGCCTGTGCACCAACCCCAGAGAAGGATGAGCCCAACTCTTAAGTACATTGTGAAAGAATAATTACAAAAGCTACTAGATGCAGGGTTCATATACCCCATTTTAGATAGTGAGTGGGTGTCACCTCTTATTTTAGTTCCCAGGAAGAATGGGAAGTGGAGAATATGTGTTGATTACTGGGAAATTAACAAGGCTACAAAGAAGTACCATTTTCCTTTTCCCTTCATTGACAAAGTCCTAGATGGCCTTGCAAGGAATAAATTGTTCTCCTTCCTCGATGGATTTAGTGGAAACAACCAATCAGATCAGCCCTGAAGGCCAAGATAAGACTACATTTACATGTCCTCGGGGTACCTTTTCCTATAGAGTTCTTTCATTTCGGTCTGTATACTGCCCATGCTACTTTCCAGAGGGTAGTTCTAAGTATTTTCACTGAACTTTTTCATTACTCCGTTTAAATATACATGGATGATTTCACTCCTTATCAATGTGACTTCCATGAACCTCTCTCTAATATGTGCAAGGTCTTGAAGAAATGTATTAAAATGAATATCTCATTGGACCCTAAGAAATGTGAATTCTTGATGAATGAAGGGATCGTCCTTGGCCATTCCATATCCAAGGAACGGATATAGCTTGACCCAAACAAGATTTCCATCATCAAAAGGGTCCATGCCCCTCAAAAGCAAAGAGATGTCAGGGGTTTCTTGGGATTAGCTGGGTATTATAGGAGATTCATCAAAGACTTTAGTAAAGTGGCTTCTCCTTTGTTTGAATTATTAGCCAAGGATTCATATTTTTGTTGGACAAGCAACTATCAAGAGGCCCACATTGACCACTACACCCATCATTAGGGGTCCCAACTGGGCATTGCCTTTCCATACCCATATATATGCATCACATAAAATTATGTGGGCACCGTCAGGACAAGTAGAAGATAAATTTCCTTATGTTATCTATTTCATGAGTAAGAATTTGTCTAAAGTTGAGTTGAATTACACTGTCACTGAAAAAGAACTCTTAGCTATAATGCATTCTTTAAACAAATTCAGGAACTATATCACTAGGTATCAAACTTTTCTTCATATTGATCATGCAACCATTAAATATTTGATGAATAAGCCTGATTTCAATGCCAAGATAATTATATGGTTGTTATTGTTACAATAGTTTGATTTGATTGTTATTGAAAAACCATGGGAAGAAAATGTGGTTGCAGATTTGTTGTCTAGACTAACCTTGCCTACAGGTAATGAGGAGATGGTGGATGATCAACTTCCAAATGAACACCTCTTAGCCATCTTGGTGCTTTCTCCTTGGTTTTCTAACATAGACAACTACTTGGTTTCTTGAAGTTTCCCTCCTAATCTATCATCTAGAGAGAAAAGAAAGATTGTAAAAAAAGTGATCCTTTCACTTGGATTGGGGGAAATATTTTCATATTGGGACCAGATCAGATCTTGAGAAGACGTGTAAGAGAAGAAGAGGTATTTGACATCCTCTCGGCGTGTCATGATGGACCTTGTGGGGGTACTTTTTCTACTAAGAGGACAACCTTTGCAATTTTTCATGTTGGTTACTATTGGCCCACTTTACATCAAGATACAAGGCGATACACCACTAAATGTGATTAGTTCCAAAGGATGGGAAAACCCACACCCAGGGATGAAATTCCCATACAACCTCAAGTGGCCTTAGATCCATTTGATAAGTGGGGTATGGATTTCATTAGGCCAATTAATCCACAATCAAGATAGAAGAGGTACATCATTGTGTGCATTGATTACTTGACAAAGTGTGTTGAGACAAGGCAGTCAAAGAAACAACTAAGCAGAAAGTGGCTGAGTTTTTAAGAGAAACCATCTTCTACAATTTTGGGTATCTAAGGAAGGTAGTCACTGATCAAGGAGCATAATTCACATCAAATCTGATTAAATATCTCATGATATAACACCATATCAAGTACAAGACATTCATTTCCTATCCCTCAAGAAAATGGGAAAGTAGGGGTCACAAATAGAGCATTAGAAAGAATCCTCTCCAAGGTTGTTAGAAGCAACTAGAAATATTAGGAAGATAGACTAGTAGAGGCCACTTGGGCCTACAACACCACTTGGAAAACCACCACTTGGTTCACTCCATATGACTTGGTTTATGGGAAGAAGGCTTTTCTTTCTATTGAGTTTGAATATAACGCTTTGAGGATGGAAGCTCAGTTGGACTTATACTTCACTACAACACAACAAGAAAGGCTGTTATTCCCTTAGTTGTAAATGGTTATAGGTTGAAGCTATGTAGAAGACCTATGTCTAGGAAAGAATTTGTCATTTCATTCAATTGAGAATTAAATTTGAATGGCAGTTTCATAGCTTCCAGTCCACAATGTTCCTAGAAATTTTAAAAATTACAAAAATAATAAGGCCTGGATTGAAAACCTCCTCTAAGCATCTAGGGTAGGCATGTAGGTTGAAAACCTCCATAGAGGCATCCTTTTTGTCTAAAACAAAAAAAAAGAGAGAAGAGGAACACAAGGAAAAATATTAAACCATTCTTGCTAACCTTTCTTTTCTTTTCTAGGACTAAAACTACACATAGTTGGTAGATTATAAGGATACAGGAAAAAACCTACAAGCTCTCATCCATCCTTCCATCCATACACCTCATATCCATACTCTCCAAAAATATAACCATCTCTCTCCATCATCGAATCAACAATAAATCCGAATTTCATGTCCTCATTGTGATGCTACAAGGAGGACCTATATTGCTACAGGAGGTCCTGTAATGCTACAAGAGGACCCTGTGAAGCTACAAAAAGGGGATCTAATCAGAAGAACAGCCCAAAATGCCATGATGCCTCTAATAAATGATAAATGGGATCCTCCAATTATTTACTCATCATCCATCCATCACCCATCCACTCCATTTTATGAAACTTGCTCAAATTTTCCACTCTGTCCTACCTCTCAAAAAACACAGAAGCCATTGTTTTCTATTTCTCCAATGTCTGCATTACTTCCTCATGACTCTAACCCTATCCTCTTAGCTTGTCATAATCTCCCTCAACACAATCATGCAAATTGAATAGTTCAAGGGAGGATCAAAAGACTGCTACAGGGAGAAAACTCCTTATGTATCATCCCATGGAGTCAAAACAGAAATCCCTGATATCTTTTTTCTTTCCACCCACAAAAATCATGATGGAGCCTTTTTTACAACTAGTAAGGAAAATTTTATCCTCAGGAAGGCATCCCACCAGCAACAACACCTTGGACATCAAATAGGCACCTGCAAACACACAACAAAGTTATGAGTAAAGGTATAATCAAGTTATGAAGACATGCACATGAAACAAGTAAAAAAGTCAACTCCCTTTGTGATCATAATGTTTTATGGCCCAGATCTAGCATGCAACCATCTCCGACAATTCGATCCATAGGTAGGCTCAGTTATGGAAACCCTGATCTCTTCCCTATGCATAAAATGACTAAAATGTGTAATGAGAGAGGAGTTTTGATAGGCTAGAGGTGGCTAGTGAACTTGGCCACTCTTGGCTAGTGAAATTAAGTTTGTGTTAGTCACCCATGCAACATGGAGATGTCAACTCAAAGTGAGGTGGTGTCCTCGAAAAGTGGGGTGATAATCACGGGGAGATTGAAATGATCAGAAGTACTAGGGACAATGGTCCAAAAAAGGAAACTCATGTTAATTCCCTATCACTAGAGTGCTTTGAGCTTTTACCCCAAAGAGAATATTATGTACTAGGATTTAATTCATTTGCACCATCACTCATTCCAAAAACAAGTAGAGGAAGGACAAGATAATGTATCAAACCACCTAAAGTACCACCGAGAAGTTTTGAACCTTGTTTGTAGGTGCCACATGAGGAAGCTACATGTAGGCTTGAGATGTTATAGGAGAGCTAAGAAGGAGCTACAAGAGAAATTAGAAGGTGAAAAAGGATCCACAATGGCTCGAAATTGTCTCAAAAGCATCATGCACACACAAAATTATTTTGGAAATAAGTAAGTGACACCCTGCTTATTTACATCCATTTCCATGAGAAGACTCCTGAAATTGATAGCCTGTAATAGTCAATTAAGAAGTTGGAGGTATTTTTGGAATTTTTTGTGGGTGGAAGAAGAGAAAAGGATTTTGGTTGATATCAATTCTAGCAGCCTTCTCCCTCACTGTTACTAAGGAATTTAACATTGTTTCACCACTAAGATTGTTTAAAAAAAATCGAATTCCACACTTAGGTATAACCAAGGAGGGACGATAGAAGAAATGGTGGGAGTACTTAACAGAAGAGAACCCTCATAAACCAAGAGGATTCACCACGACCCTCCTGTAGTGGACATATTCAAAAGACACCAATGGTTGGGTTTCTTTGAGTTGTTGAAGGGGTATGATGATGATCTCACTCATGAATTTTCCATGACATTACATTTTCAAGAGGAAGACAATGCCAATACTATTTTCAAAGTGTTGACCATCTCTATAAGTCCTGAAACCATAAGTAGGGTGACTGGGTGACCACCTTACCCCTAGGAATTAGGTGGATAAAAGAAGACAAGGCAGTGAGTGTCACAGCTCAGAAAAAGTTCTTCATTTTGAAAGAGAAGCATGTAAAATATAAGAATGGAGTAAGAAGAGAAATACTACCTTACCCTTGGGATGAGGTAACTTACCATATCCTCAAGTATATATCTTATGAAGGGATATTGAGTTTGGTTTATGCCTACCACTTCAAATTTCTCCATGAGCTAAGATTCAAGGGAGAATTGCCTCTCCCTCAAAGACATAATGTTACCGAATTACTCCTATAGTCAACCATGGAAATTAGTTAGAAGGTGAGGGAAGGAAAACACCAACACTTAGCTCACCATGGCCTCATCAAGTTAATTGTGATGGATTATTTGAGCCACTTGAGGATTCATGTATTTTGGGATAAATTTGTGGACATGGATAGGGAGACTTTCATAGAAACCTAAGCCATCACAGCTAGAGAAACATGAGCCTCTAGCATTGGAGGTAAAGAAGGAAAAATAGAAGAAGAGGAAGGAGAAAAAGTAGAGAAGAGGTAGCAAAAAAAGAATAAGAGGAGAGAAAAATAGAGGAGAAAGAGGTAGCAAAGATATAGGAAGGAGAAGCAGAAATTAAAGGAGAAGAGGGGGAGAATAAAGTAGAAGAAACAGTAAGCCCAGAGGAGACTTATAAACTCCAAGAAGCAAATAAACGACCACATCAAACAAGTCTATCTCCAGGGCATACTAAACATGAAGTAGTTGAAACATTGGCTACATTGGGCACTCTTGTCAAGCCCAAGAGGAGGAAACCAAGACAAGGTCCCCTATATTTCAAAACCAAGAAGATAACTAGAATTAGACAAGGGAACCACAAGCTCCCACAAAGGTCCCTGTCATTATTGATGAATTTCCAAGTAAAAAGGAAGAAGTAGGACCTAGTAAGGGAAATATTGAGGAGGTCACTCCTCCTAAAACCAAAGCCAAGTCACATGTAGCATCTATGGGTAGGCCCACCACTAGGTTAGTGGCCTTTAAGAAGCCCATGACATAAGCTTCATTTGAGCAAGTAGAAGAAGAGAATCTACAAGAGAGATAAGGTATGCACAGGAGAGGTAAAGTCTGCTATAGGAGGAACATGGGAAGCTATAAGACCACAAAAAAGAGCTATAGAAGGAAGAAACCACCTCAAAGCAAGTTGTAAAGGACCACCAAGAGCTCCAAGATCCTGATCCATAACCTAGCTTGGGGTTCTACTACAAATTTATTGAAGGAGGAAGGATTATTCCTGAAATATTTGTAGTCCCACTCCTCTATGAACTAGAGATATAGAAAGGTAGAACCCACAGGTGGATGAAAATTGCCAAATCGAAGAATGTGGAAGATGTGGGCCTCATGGAGGAGAAAGTCATTTAAATGGGAAAGTAATTAAGTGATTTGAGACTAAGGGAGTATATTATGAAGGAGTAGCTACAGGAAGAAAAAACAAGGTTGAGAGAGAGGTTGCAGGAGAAAGAAACACAACTTTCCACCATGGAAAGTATCTCTATGGAAGCCCTACAATGCAGGCATCCATCAAAATATTATGCTCTCTTCCTCAAAGAAGGGTGGTTGTAGTTCCAAATAAAAACTCTAAGACAATATGGGTATCTTCCATTTTAGGACTACAGGCAGATTATTGAATTTTGCAACCAAACTAGTATGGAAGACAAGGCAAAGATAGATGAATTCTACATGTATAATTTCACATTGATAGATCTGGATTTCTGGGATCCCAATTCAAGATTTGGAGACATGCAGCTAATATCTTTAGCATCTTGGTTGAATCATGAAGATACAAGGGTTGAGGAGGTGAAAAAGGTAATGAAAAAAGTGGAGAAGGAACCCTTGTATATCAGAGTAGAGATAGTGAGCCCTAAGGTTGTCATTAGCAATCATAACCTCATCTCCAATGATGCTACTTTAGCACACAAATACATTTCAACCAAGGAGAAATCCATTATGAATTTGAAGACACCTTTAGAATGTTGGGAATAGAAAGTATACAAGCTTTCCAAATAAGATGGCATGCCTTACCCCACAATCTACAAGTTATAGATTATCACTCTCCTGAAAGGCTAAGGAATTCCTTGGAGATAACACCATTGTACAAGAGAATCATACAAAGGATGAAAATCAGATGGACAGGACTCAAACTCAGTCCACCCTTGCTGTTAGTATTACAAGAAGGAAGAGATGAAACAAAATAGTAGAGGGAGTGGGTTGAGATAGAAACAAATGCATGTTTTTACCCACAAGATGACACACCATCTAAGGTTTCTTGGGATGTCAAAGAGGCCACCAAGTCCATGAAAGAGCTTCACGTGGATGACTAAGTTTCTCAGAGGATGACACACACATTCGGGAAGGGGGTGATGATGAGTCCCATAAATAGGTATATTTTGAAGATCATCATGTCATCCTCCAGCCTTAAAACTATCATTTTCTCAGATTAATTCACATTTTGGGTTACATTATGATTATTAAGAAGAGTAAAATGTGGTTGTCATGGTATGTGGCCCCATGTGGTTTATTTGTTGGAAAAGAAAAAAAAAATAGGTAATTGTTCGGTCAATTTAGTGTTGTCTAAATTGCTATCATAAATTGTCAACCCGGGGCTCGTAAGCTGATGAAGTGAAGTGTACAATATATACTTAAGCAGCCTTTTCTGGTTCTTTTTGTCGTTTTTAGTGTATGTCTAACTTATCTTCCTAATGTGATGTGATGAAGTTATAAACAAGTGAGTGAATGTGTGTGTATGTGGCGATTTCTAAATGCTTCCTGAATTTTAAAGAAAAAACTTGAACAATAACTTGGAATGGAATTAAAGCTTCGAATGAAAGTAAAGCATCAAACAAAAAGACCAATGGCACTAGTCAAATACCTTTACTGCTGATAAGAATGAAAATGACATATATATTAACTCAGCTGAAAGAAAGAACACTACTCTAACTCCTCTATTGAATCTAAAGCAATGCAAAAATTAAGTGACAAATCACACTACTTAATTCTCCCTTAACATTCTGCCTTTAGCTAAATTGATCATGTGAAAAAGAGTTAGGAGTGAATTAGCAATATGAGTCTAAAACTAAATAAACCAAGATGCAATTAAATGATGTTTTGGTCCCATAAAAGTTAGTGAATCATGATAAAAAGAACCATCAAGAGATTAGCAACTTGACAAAACTTGATAAAGTAAACTAGGCAAGGAAACTAACTAAGCAAGGAAACTAATGAAAATCAAAGCGAAAGTCAACAGTTTAGATAAGACAACTTCAGATGCCACTAGTGTTAGAAAGAAGGAAAAGCACACTATCCCGGGCTCCTAACAAAGCTGTAAAAACACACACTGATCAGTCATGAAAAGTACAGAAATGTAAAGCAGCATGATTCAAACTGTACAGTAATATACATGGTGAATTAGAGAAAAAAAAGGAATGTAGGAAAGAAAATTTAAAAACTACTGTACAATGGTTGTAGCAGACAGGGGCCCTCCATCCACTTCAACCAATTAGAAAGATCAGCTACGTAGGTAAGAACAGAACTGTCTTCTTGGTATTAAATCAGCACATAACAAAATACAGTGGGAAGCGTAAACACTATGTAAAAGAGTCTTGAAACAGAGTTTACAACAGCAAAAGACTAACTTCCAAAAACTAACTAATCAGTGTGTAGAAACGCTTTATTTATAGCAGGAACACAAATTGTTCTGTGCGTAAACTAAGCTAACTAAAAGCTATGCAAAACACACGTTCAGCAGCACCGTGCACGGATTTAGGAAACGGTCATCATGGTTGATAAATCCGCTGTTGGATTCTTGTCCCCTGCAGTCTTCGTGGATAAAGAAGAGGCCAGCTGTGACTTTCGTGCTCCACCTGAACACGCAGAGCCGTGCCACCGTTTGCAACCTTGCCGTTTGACCAGAGTTACCTCCACGTTGACCAGGGGTGTAGACGGCTAGTTTGGCTGAGCTGACAGCACACACACCATGTACACAGTCATACAAACTTGCCCATGTGGCTCTTTCCTCTGGAAGATACCTGGATCATAGCAAACAAGAAAATGGCTATGGAATCTGGGATTGGCTGCGAAATCAGAGATGGCTGCGGAAACCCTGTATCAGCTGCGGAATTGCAGCACTTGAACCAAAAATCTAAACCAACAGTCAATCATTAGCATAATTAGCAAATCATGTTAAAAAGTCCTATAATGCAATGAATTGAACAAGTTGATGAAGGAAATAATGACAAAAGAAGGAAATGAGTGGGAAAAGGCTGTTGGGAGGATGGGTAAATAAGTGCAGGTTTGAGGCTCAACACTGAGCACTACAGACCTAGGGTCTACCACCACTTTGATACTGCAGACAATCCCTCTTACGATGATCCTTACCACATATCTAACACTGCAATGGTTCCCGACCACCGACCCTAGCCTTCTGCTCTCCATGTCCCTTCTCAGTTGTATTGAATCTCTTGTACGAAACTACATTTTGTTTCTCACTTGCATCTTGAGGTCTTCCTCTCTTTAGTGGTCATTTTACTTTAACTTTTTCATTTCTTTTCAAGCCATGCTTAGGCTCAACTTTGCACTTTTGACTGCTCATAAAAATGTTTCAACTTTCAGATGGCCTCTTCAACGATCTAGGTTCATCGAACTCAATCCGGTCTTTGTATGCTACTAGCAGCCCACTGATGAATATCTGAGCCTTGGCCTTCTCATCCTTTATGTAAGACACATGTCTCAACAAATCCAAAAACCTGCTAGTATACTCATCATCTATCGTAGAACCCATCTGCAACTCATAAAGCTCCTTAGCTCTATCATTGTAGTATCTCTCTGACAAGTACTTCTTCTTGAAGAGCCTCTCAAATTCATGCCAAGTCAAATATTCCTCGTGTATACCTTTGACATTCTTCACTTCTTCCCACCAAATATCTGCTTTACCTTTGAGACTAAAAGTGGCTATCTTTGCTTTCATGTTTTCTGAATAATCATGCAATCAAAATAATTTCTTCATGCTAAGAAACCATGCCTCTGCATCCTGTGATTTCTTCATCTCTCCATCAAAGGTAGGTGGCTATTCTTTCTTAAAATCATTTGGCAATTATCTCCTACCACTCCTCCTGTAAGGATGATAACGATGACGATCATGATGCCTATCAGAACCAAAACTAGAATAGTACCTGTGTCTACCATCCAGAGTGTCCAACAACCTGCCATCTCTCACCATATCAAATCTATCTAACCTGTGTCTACCACCTCTCCTATCCAGAGTGTCCAACAACCTTCCATCTCTCACCGTATCAAATCTATCTAACCTGTGTCTACCAGGAGACCTAATGCCATATGCCCCATTAGTTATGTCCTCCTGTCCATGGTTGATCCGAAGTGGTCCTTGTCGCTGCAATTATGACAAACCCTAAAGTAGTATTGCATTCACCTCTACTTGTTTCTCTTGTGCCTGCATGATTTTGTTATTGTCTGCTTTGAAACTCCTTATTTCTTCTGTCAGGCTCCTCAACGTGTCTGCCAAGTCAGAAGAGTCCCCACACTATGTTTCCCATCTGATTCATAGGGAGATTCTATGTAGTCTACCACCTTGCTAGCCATTTGATCTCTTTCCTGCAAGGCATATAATGTTAGCTAAGCCAAATCACAATAAACCAACGTACCTTAACATAATTTGGGGAGGGTACCTTGTCTGCAAGATCATCAAATCAACATGATACATGTGTAACATAAACATAATAGCATATAGACATATATCGAATAAGTGTATCGACACATAAACATCATTTTAGTTAGGGTATAGTCATTAATGCAAGGCCATATCAACAATGCATGCTATGACCTCATGCATGACAACAACCATTACTCCAATGTACATATTGTCATATGCAACTATCAACATGCATAAGAAAAGCCTAATCAACTACACATACATATGAACGCATGTAGTTGAGCATAAGTGATCAATTATTATAACCAACCTACAATACTAATACATGTAATCAAACATACAAGAATGCCACCCAACATATAAGGATGTAATCAAGCTGCACATAATCATGTAACTCGTCATATACTCCTGATGGTGAACTCCACAAAATCAACATAAAATTCCCCATGACAACCTTACTGAAATCATGATCAATCATTATGTAATGCAACAAGCACATGGAATGCAAGTGTAAGAGACACACATGAAACTCCCATGCATGCATGACCAACACATCACCCAAGGAGAGCACAACCATGCTCTAGTACCAATCTGTAACACCCCCTCCTCCCAGGTCCACCCAATCAACTGACCAATCAGGGTAAAAATGCGACGAGAGAGTTCACTATAAGGGATTCAACCTCCTTGGTGACCTTAAGGAAATGGAATCGATGGAGAAAATAAAAAAACCCATTCACATCAGCAACAACACCCTAAGGAGACATGTCAGCCACTCAGACATCCTGCCCCTAGGTCCCATTGATGTTTTAAGCATTTTAACCCCTAGCCACTTTAATGCTATAGGCATGAAAACGTCCAAAAACCCAGAGTCGCTCTCATAGGCCTATGTTCCAACATCCATGGACTCTTCTTAGCAGACCTGTGCCAACACCCCCAAGATTTGAGCCACTTTTCTAGCCTAGAATCCCGGCATCTACACAAAACTTGTTACAAACTCTAGAATCCATGAAAGACATGATGGCAAGATAAACAAATCAAAATTCAACCTCAGGACTAGGCCTAAGCATCCCCAACCGGGACTAACATTCTGTCAAACACTTGGCATCAATGCAACCTACAAGTCTAGGATACAAGACATAACATGAATGAATGAAAGAACCTATTAAACATAACTAGAAGGATCACCACCTTCTCCATTGAACTGTTATAACATCAATTAGGTATTGCATCCATCCATTTAACAATTACGAGTAAATACATGAAATAACCATGACATGAGCTAGTCATATAACCATGCTTATAACCAACATAAAACCATATAAATATCAGAGATATGACAACCATTGAATTGACATATAAACAAGTGAAAAAGTAAGAGAACTTAGCTTTTATTAAAAATAGGCAAATCCGACCAGGTTCGGGACTTCCACGCACCACCCGACCATAGACATGGCTGAACCAAATCTTTCTTTCATCCAGTCACCCTCGTGCCATATTCCAAGCATGAATGTGGGATCTCATAGAACAACCAATCCAAGAACAACCAAGGGAATCCAAAGGTTAAACCACCTCTACCGTCATCAAACTGTGATCACACCAAAACTGGTGCTCCGATCACAACCAATCCAAACTTGGAATACCATCCGGAATCCATCACTATCCTTGAGGAATTTTTTGTCTCCTTGTCTATTAGGCTTTACCGCAATCCAATCCCGAATCACTAGGCCCTAAACCGAGACCAGTCTCTTAGGCTTTACCACAATCCAAACTCAGATTACTAGGCCCTGAACTGAGATTCCTCCCTTAGGATTTACCGTGTATCTTGCCAAAACCAGTCAAGGGATTTGTAGGTTTTTGGTAATGATCCTTGAGACCACCTCCGTCCCAAATTCCAAAATCCATTTGGCAAATCAATGCTAAAAAAACCGAGACAAACATCCCAACATACCACGACATCCGGAAAAAGGCAAAGCTAGGCTGAAAACCACTGTCATAACCCGGAAAAACCATGCCACCAACAATAAGAGAACCATACAACAACATGTAAAGCCATGCATGTCTAAAACATATAGGAAATCACACATGCAAAAGGTTACCTACAAGTATTCCTGCTGAAGCTGCCTGATCCTGCTCTTCTTCCTTGATCCTTGCTTTCATTCCAAGTTTCCCTTTTCTTGCTTTTCCTTCCTTGCTCCAAAGATAGAGTGCTCCAAGAAAACTCTGAGTGACCAAGAGTGAGAGAGAGAGAGAGAGAATAAGGAGAGAGCTCCAAACTTGAACTGACAAAAGGTTACCAACTAGTCCTTAGAAGTCTTTTTATTAATGAGGCCTCTATTTTCTTCATTTTCCATTATTTTCTTTCAATTTCCTCCTCGCATGCAACCTGTGACCTTTCACCTTACTTTTCTCCTAATTTCCTTTATTTTCATAAATAAATGTGCCAAAAATGCCTCTTTGCCTTAGCCTTTGCCAAGTTTCCTTAGCTAAAACACACATCCAGTGATGCTCACTAGGATATATTTGCCCAATCATTCAACTTGGAATACATGTCCCTTACCCATGGTCTTATTTTGCCTTTATTAACTTTTATTACATGGAATTTTTACCAGTGTTGTTACAAATTGAATGATAAGTATCAATATTTCATTTTAGTTTTATTATGCATGTAATTTATGTTTATGATTTATGATGGTTACATGTGATCTATGATTTTTGTTTATGATGATTGCATGTGATTCATGTTTTTGATCTATGATGGTTGTGTTTTGAGATAATCAAATGTGATGTGTTTATACACGATGATTTGATCGAACAACTAGTTTGACTTGTTGTGACAAGGAGTAAGGAAAATTACAGGTGTACCTTGTTGACAATCTACCGATGAGGTATGACATGAATTTATTTCAATTTGTTTTGAATCTAATTGAAGTTATGTGCTTGGTACAGGAAAGCATGGAAATGCCCGGTTGGGTGGTTGAAACTGACTACAAGAATTAGTAGCAACAACAAAAGGAATTAAAACACGCAACAATATGTTGGTAAAACACTTCAGGAGCAGGGCCATTGTGGGACACTAGTACCCATTTGTGTCCATTGATTTCCATGAGCATGCTATGAATGGTATGATGGTTTTGAGGTAGGGATATGCCTTGGTTTTTGGACCTTTTGATGCGAGGAAACCATGATAGGGGATGGACTGCCCAGGATGGGGGTGCCAACGGAACTTGGAAGGTGTGTGATTGCACGGAAGGGGGTGATCGTATTGCCTGAGGGACTATATAGCAGAGAAGGGAAGACCAAGGATGGATTTGTTTTGGTCATTAGCATTGCTAGATGGAATCAGATGCACATTGCGAGTGTGCCCTGGAACAATTAGTTGATAACTGTTCACTGAGGGTATGATAGAGCAGGATTGTAGTGCTGGACATTGGATGTAGACTCATTAGAGAAATTTGAGGTCTAAAATGGGCCTCCTAAGGAAATTATAAAATAATAGTGGAAATAATAAAATAAGATTAGATTACATCATCAAATTTTAGAGGGAAAAAAACTTTTTTTCAACTCATATTTTCAACTTATCTCCTTATGGGTTTACTCAAATTTCAAGCAAGAACACTCATTGGATGCATAATTTGATTCCTCATCCAAGGAGTAGCAAAGTTGCATACTTTAGATGGACCCTACTACACAAAAAATGAGGAATACAAGAAAAACGTGATTGCAATCACGTTTTTTTCATGTATTTCTCATTTTTCGTGTAGCAGTGTCCATCGAAATCACGTTTTTTCATGTATTTCTCATTTTTCGTGTAGCAGGGTCCATCGAAATCACATTTTTTCATGTATTTCTCATTTTTCATGTAGCAGGGTCCATTAAAAGTATGCAAAATGGGTATGCTTTGGATGAGGAAATAAATTTTGCATCCAATGAGTACTCCCACTTGAAATTTTGAGTATAACATTAGGTAGAGAAGTTGAAAAAATAATTTTATTATTTTATTATTTTTTAATCTTTTTATTTTTTTACGCAAAAGTGGTGAATCATCCTCCATCGTTGACATCATCATCTTGAATCCTATTGGATCCTATAAAGTTTACTTTAGTTGTACATTTTTCTTAGGAGGCCCATTTTAGACCTCAAAATTCCTCTAATGTTGACTTTGACAGTGGATTCTTGACTTCCTTGGAAGGAGGTAAATCCTTGTACTACTTTGAGGGTGGAGATGTGAGCCTTTGGATTCCCTTGTTGTTGATGCATGCATCGTATCCTTTATTTGTTGGTAGAGCATATGTGCATGTGTGTATATTATTGTAAATATCGTATGAAGTTGGATTTATAAAGCTCTATAAACAATATGGTTATTTGTTGGTTGAAGCAAATGTGAATGAGTATATGTGATTGTTATTGTAAATATTGTAATGAGCTATGTTATAAAGCTCTAGTAAGCGGTATGCTTGTCATTTCTTTAGTAGTGGTCATTGTAAACACTGCAACGAGTTGTGTTATAAAGCTCCATGGGCAGTATGTTTTGCTTTCAACAATCTTGTTGGTTGTAGGTGTCATTGAACACCAAGGACGATGCTCCTCCAAGGGGGAGGGTTTTGTAACATCCATGGTTAAAAATCCATGTAAAAATAAATAAGACCAAGGCCAGGGACACGTATTCCAAGCTAAATGGTGGGCAAAACAGCCTAGTGGGTGTTCACTTGGTTTATTATGGCTAAGGAAATTGACAAAGGAAATGGAAAAGGCTTTGAAAAGACAAAGAGGTATTAATTGGCATTTTATTTATGAAAATAATGAAATTAGGAGAAAATGAAGGTGAAAGGTCACAGGCTTCATGTAAGGAGGAAAATGAAGGAAAATAATGGAAATTGAAGAAAATAGAGGTCTCATTAATAAAAAAGTTTCTGAAGATCAGTTTGTAACCTTTTGTTATTTCAATTTCGGAGCTCTTTCTCTCATACTCTTGGAAACTTGGAGCACCCTTGGAGAAGTGTATCATACTTGGGATTTAGAGCAAGAAGGCAAAGGAAAAGTAGGAAAGCGCAACAAGATATCGGGATTAATGGCTACAACTGATTTTTCTTGCAGGTATCAAGTTGCATGTATGATTTCCTTTCTAGTTTTTGCACGCATGTGGTTTCTTGGTCATGATCTGTCATTGGCATGGAGGAATGCCTAGATTGATGATGGATTTCTTAGCCTTTCCATTTCCTGGATAACCATGGTGTTGTGGGTTTTTTTTGTTTTTTTGTTTTTTGTTTTTTTGTTTTTTTGTTTTTGTTTTTTTTTTTTTTGGTTGATTTTATTGTGCCTTCGGTTATGGGTTGGGTTATTAGTTCCTAGAAACCTTGGTTGGATAAATGCTCCAGAAGCCCTGTAAAAACTTGGGTTGAGTTACTAGTCCTGGAAGCTTGGTTGGACAAATAGTTTGGAAGCCCTTGGTGGGTTTAGTTACTAGTCCTGGAAGCCTTGGTTAGAGAAACAATTTGAAAGCCTGACTATAGTTGTGGGTTGAGTTACTAGTCCTGGAAACCCTGGTTGGGACAAATGCTATGGAGCCTCGAAAAACTTGGGTAGAGACCAATCTGGTGATGGTTAGTGATGTCTGAGTGTGAGGTGGAATCACTGGTTGAGGGTTGAGGTGGTTTGGCTTCTAGAAGCCCTGGTTTGGTTTCGTTGGATGTGTTCCATGAGATCCCACATTCATGCTTGGAATATGGCACAAGGGTGACTGCATGTAAGAGAGATTTGGTTAAGCCTAGTCTATGGTCGGATGGTTCGTGGAAGTCCTAAATCTGGTTGCATTTCACTTATGTTAATAAGGACTTTTTTCCTCTTGTATATGATGGGTAAATGTAATTGTTTATATGTGGTTTTTATGGTTTTATATCCTTGTTATTTATGTTGGTTATGAGCATGTTTATGACAGTGATGATGTATGGCTCTCATCATGTTTTGATTAGTAAATAAATGAACAATGGATATATGACCTAATAGATGATATTGCAGCTATGTGATAAGGCAACAATGCTTCTTACCAATTCTTAGATAAGTATGATACCCCTATGCTCAGATATGTTGTTGTTACCTGTAGATTACATGTTCATGATCTGTTTGACGAAATTCCTGTCATGGTTGGGCTTCATTAGGTCAATTCCTTAATCAAGTTTTGTGTTAGAGGCGTATTGGTGTCATCTATTGTCTTAGAAAGTCTCATCAAGTTCCGGGCAATGGCTTTGGAGACTAGCCCTAAAAAAGTGGCTTAAATCTCGCATACTCTGGCACAACACTAGCTAAAAAAGATTGTAGTCTCTCCCTTGCAGACATTGTGGGAGCAAATGGAGGGTCCTAGTTGCATGCATGCCCATGTCATGGGAGCGACTAGGGGTATAATTCATTGAAAGACTAAGTTAACTTAGGGGTTGGGCACCTGGAGAAGTAGATTAGCTCTTGGGGGTCCTGTAGCACTTGAGGGAGGTCTGTAAAGTGTTGGTTCGTCAGTTCCACTTATTTAATTATACTTGGGGAGTTGAATCATATCATAGTCACTCTTTGTCACATGTTTACCCTGGTTGACCAATTGGGTAGATGTGTGAGGAAGGTGTTAAAGACACAATAGAGCTTCCTATGTAAAGCCTCACTGGAACTACTATATCACATAACAAAAACTGATAATCGGGTTATAGTAGAGAAAAATCGCTCGTACAAAAGCCTTTCCACTTGTCAAATTTTTATTTGACGAAGGAATATCAAAATTGATTGTGAGGATTGGCTAGGGTGAACAGTGTTTGCCTAGCCAACTCCATAGAGGGAACACCTTCGGTGTAATTACAATTTGAAAATATTATCATTTAAACCTATACGAATTTAGGATTTTAAAAATTAAAGCAATTTGAATACCAAATACCAAACTTGAAGCGTAGTATGTGTTCAACGCATGAATTGGTTAATGTGTATAATTAAATTTATTATAGCAAAACAATTAGGTTTTTTTGTTTTTTTTTAAAGCTCGATAGTACCTTTCTATTCCATTTTCATAAACATCAACATACAAGTTTTAAAACCAAATCCATCATTATCAGAGAAAGCGCAATCGTTGCTTGCAAACTGAGGAGCATAGTTGTGCCGAAGCAACACTTTCGCAAACACCCTGAAGCTTAAAAGAGGTGGCTAGCAGCTATACCAAACTCATTTGGGTTCTCTAAACCATACCCCAAAGGCATTCCCTCTAATTAAACCTTATGCCATCTCTCGCTTCCATAGTGATTCCTTACCACCTTGTGCATGCAGTGGAGTAAATGAGGGCCGCCATACAACCACCCTCCATTATGGTTCATAGTACCTCTATTCATGGCACATATCTCACCACTGCCAGTTCATCAGCACTCACCTCGATCGAGGAACAATTAAGTTATTTTTAGAAATCATGAAGTTTTAAGTTTTTTTTTTAAACATATGCGTATTTAGTATTTTAAAAATTAAAGCAATTTGAAAACCAAATACCAAACTTGAAGCCTAGTCAATGTTCAACACATGAATTGCTGAATGTGTATAATTTAAATTTATTATAGCAAAACAATTAGGTTATTTTTAAAAATCATGAAGATTTAAGTTTTAATAAAGAGTAAGAACATATATATAAGAGTTTAATTTACATATTGTTAAGTTTAATAAAAAGACAAGGTTTTAAGATTTGGTTATAAAATTTAATTTTAAAAGAAATGTAAAGTAAAGAATATAATTTTTTTGGAAGAAATAATTAATATATATATGACATATATATTAATATATATATATAATATATATATATATATCATATTGGTGTATGAGATTTTTTATTTGTGGGAAATAAAAAGGGACTCTCTTATGGACTATTAAGAATCTACAGGCTTGATATTTGATCATCTCCATAACGCGGGGTCATACAAAGGGATTTGAACTGGGTCTTTTGAGCTCCATCAAATTTTGCATTTCTTCGATAACCCAATTGAGATGCTCCCAGACAATTTTAAATTGAATTTATTTATAATATATTTGACATTAATTTTGAATTGTAAATGATTATAAAACAATATTATCAAATTATAGCCCATATAATATATATATATATATATTATAATATATATATATATATATATATGTATATATGTATATATGTATATAGATTAAATGGATCTAGGCTGGTTTAATTCCCCCATTTAAATAGACTACATTCCACATGAATACCATGGGTTCTCAATACCATGGGCCATTTTTATTTTTATTTTTATTTTATTCATGGGCCAATACCATGCGTTCTCAATACCATAGGCCATTTTATTTTATTTCCACTAAGTTAAAATGTTTGCATTACATTACATGAATATTTTTATGTAATTTGACTTAGTCAAAATATTAAACATTACATTACAATATCTCTAACATACTCATTTCCTGGGGCATTTGGATTGCAAGGAATAGAAGCATTTTCCAGGAGCAGGAAACATTTGCGGAATCAATTGCTTGCAAGGAATAGAAGCATTTTTTGCATAATCAATTGCTGTTCAATGTTCATCTATCTACACAAATATCCCGAATTTAGAGGAAGAAAAGGAGCCCCAGAAGGTTGAAGAAGAACAAATGAAGGATGGAGTTCCTTGGGCTTACTTTAACAGAGCCTCCCAAAATAATAAAACTGGAGCAGGTATAGTCATCCACATAAATAAAAGTCACTCTCTAAAAGCTTCCATAGGTTTGGGAAGTGGATCCAACAACTATGCAAAACTATCTGCTCTCAAGCTACTTTTATGCTGGCTGATACACAGAAACACCCTCACAGTTCAGATTTTTGGGGATTCATTAAATGTCATCAAATGGATAAATGATCAAAGCAGCTGTCATAATTATATTTTGCATCCTCTTTTAGAAGAAATTCAACTCCTGAAATTATCATTTAATTCTTTTTCCATTCATCATATATATAGGGAACGAAATGACATGGTAGACAAGCTTTCTAAAGACGGTCTTCAACAAGTTCTGGCAGCTGGAGAATAGTGGAAGAAATCAACGGGGAAGACCATTTCTCAGACCATCCGCCTTATGCCCGAAATGTATAATCATGGCACATGGCTGATCTGACATCAATGTTTTTGTTTTTATGAACATAGCTAAAATAGGAAAAATGTTACTTGTTTTTGTTTGTCCTTACATGTAATCTTTTTCATCTAGGGCTGTTTTCCTTGATAGAGGAAGCCCAGAAAAAGAAGAATGATGTTTATTCCAGTTATCAAACAAGAGAAACCATGGCTGCGTTTTTTGAAAATATGGACTGTTATCTCCTCTTATGAAGAGGCCAAGCTCAGTTTCTGAATAGTATTTTGCAGCAACAAAAGCTGTAGAATGTATATGTAACTTTTTATAGTAATAAAAAGTTCGTTTTTTTCTAAAAAAAAAAATATCTCTAACATACTGGGCTAGAGAGTCCGCGCCAATAAATATGTTGTATATAGTAAAATCAATAAAGACTACTCATTATAACATTAAATTGAAACACAAATTATTTTTTAATCTAAATTTGTTGTTACACGTGCAATTATATTTATTATAAATTATAACTTTCTATAGTTATGCTTGCCTTCTATCTCCTTGTCATGGTGATGATTTTTTTTGTAATTATTGACATTGTTTACATTGTGAAAAAAGTTTATTATATTTAATTGAAAAGGAAAAAAGGAAAAAAAAAAATAAAATAAAAATAAATAAAAATAAAAATAAAAAATAAATAAAATAATAATAAATAATAATGTCATACTCATATTATAAATTTTGTTTATAGAACTCAAATTTTTTATGAAGAAATGAGTTGAGGGATACTCTGTAAGAATACAATCCATGTGTAGATATAAAGATTTCGATTAAAAGTTACAAGATTTTATGATCCAAACTAAACTTGTTAATGAAAAGACTTACTAGATTTTCTCAAATTATAAAATAGGTTGCAAGATCAATAAAATTTCCAAAAGAAACCGTTATAAAGCATTTTAAGGATATTGGCATAAAACTTATTACCTTAAAAGCAATATACATTTCCAATGTTTAATATTAAGTAACACTAATATCATATGACCTTAAACCCCTTAGAAAGTGATCAATCCCACTCAACACCCTATTCATCCTCTCTTCACCTCCACGTCACCTTCATTCACCAAATATCATCTTATGGGTTTTCTCCATCATCATCTCTTCACCCTCTTCATGATTTCCTCTTGTATCTCTCAAGACAAGTCGTAATCACATCTATTACTACTATAGGTGGGCACACACACACACACACATATATATATATTTAGAGAGAGAGAGAGCACCACCACCTCAAATCATTGCTCCACAACAACCCATTAAATACCATTTTAAAAATCATATCAACCTGTTTCGATAGATGGAACGTGCATTTGCAAATCAATTTCTCATCTTCTTTTATTCCCCAATTTATATTTTCAATCCCCAAAGGTTCGAAATAACAATGGCCTTGTAGAAACAAACATGGGTGTTCAAATTAGGTTACTATTTACCCAATCAAAAAGTATCAAGGAATCATGATAGCTAAACGGGGTGTCATGCAAGGATTTCATCATGATTAATAAGTCGAGGAGAAATTTGTGAAGCATTTGAAATAGTTATTATTTTTTATAGGCTTATCATGTCAATTGTGTATCAGAAACATTTGGGTGGATCAACTCGAACCCTATGAATGGTCTAATGTGTAATTTTGATCTCAATTTAGTTGAGTGAGTAGCATGCTCTTAATCTCTAATTTTAAGTTTGTTTTTTTATATTTAACAAATTTCCATATATTAATTTGAGTTATCTCTTATTATTTTTATTTATAATTTTATGGGATTGTTTATTCCATGCATTTACCCCTTCCCCTTGGTGTGGTGGTTGGTTACCTCTAGATTTAGGTTTTGGCAAAGAAGTGTGGCTATGGATGCATTTGAAGGTCCTTATACGTTGCCACTCACTCCAAATCTATGTCATGGATAATCAATAGTTGTAATAATTTTTCTCTATGATATAGGATTTTCTGCCATCATAGATTTGGTAGCACATTATTTTATGGACTTTCATAATACATTGACAAAAATTTATAAATGAAAAATTGGATTAAAGATTGAAAAATAAGATAAATCCATCTTGAATAGGGTCATGTTTCATAGAAGTTTCCTTATTTTGATATTAGATTTTAAGATTAAAGTTACCCATTTCTCAATATAATTGAACATTAGTTATATGCATTGAATGGTATCAATATCCAATATTTTTGTTTACAATATAATTTAGGAATGCAACTTCATTTTAAAATTCATATAAATCTTGTTTCATATACATGAACCCTACAATACCGAGGGACTTGGTTTGTACAATATCCTTAAATTGCATTTAAGAATATGCAAATTGACTGTGTGTTTTTTAAATTGTGATTGTATACATGAACCTTAAATACCATGGATTTCATGGATTGAATTGATTCTATTAGATCCATTTTATACTAAGATTAATTGTGAATTTCTCAAAATGATTGAAAAAAAGGAATGGTAATATTGATTTTAAATACTCTTAAATTAAAGTAAAACATTCCATGAATGTAATAAAATTATATTAACTCATTCATACTCTACTTTAGGGTAATGTACATTTTGTTATTTTTTATTATAAAACTTAAAACTATATTCAATATTTATATCTCAAGCATCTTTTGATGCAACAAAGATCTTATGTAGTTTTTCTATGGACAATTGAGCCAATGGTCATCAAGGGGGTTCACCTATGCTAGGTTAGGTTTGACTTATTTTACTTAAAAAACAAAACCCAAAGAGAACTCATAACCTATAGTTGGAAAGGTCATAATTATTTAGGCCATGGTGCGAATGATAGTGAAACTATCAAACAAACAACCTACAAACACGTTGACTCACTTATCCAACCATTAATTTTGCACCCAAACTGAGATAGATCTATATAGTACTCATTTGACTTATAGCTAAGCTTTTCATGATTTGAAGTAGTTCGAGGCTTTAGGACTAGACTTCATGTTTTTAGGCGCCAACCTATAACTAAGGTTTGAATAACCCCAGCGAGAATGATATAGATTCAATTGAGTTGAATAATTGACATTATGGTTGACAAGATTTGGCCATGGGATAGAAGAAATAGGGATGGGACTCAAACAAAGGTAGGGTAACATGTTCCAAGTAAACATCGCTAACATATGTAGAATGATGGGACATAGAGTAGATGTGGAAAAGTCAATACTGAAAACCAAAAAGATTCAAAGTTGGCCTACAAGAACCAAAATAAAGATATAAACAACTCACAACCTATAGTGGGGAGGGATATACTTAATAGCATAAGTAGCAATGAAACATGCAAACAAGGAATGCACAAACACTTTGAATTGTTGATTTTACCTGTAATTCTACAACCAAACTAAGATGGAGCCCAATTATACACTTGTGACCTATAGCTAAGAATTTTATGGTTTGAGGTAGTTTGTGGCTTCAGGAGCAAAATTCATGTTGGATCCAACTTATAGCTAGGGGTAGACCCACATGGAAACAACATAGATATTACATATTTGGTAAGCAATAATATTCATTGATATTGTTAATAAAGTATCGTCATTTCGTCTTTGTTCTTAAACCAACAATCCATTGCTACATATAGAAAAATTAGATGGAAACTTAATAAAAACGATTCTATTTTATTTTTCAATTGATCAAACTATTTTATTTTTCAATTAATCAAACATCATGATTTTAATTTATCGAATAACCTTCAGTTTGTGATTAACCTTTAACTGATGTTACATTCTCTAATAGTGTCGAGGTTCAAATTAAAATAAGTCGGCGGTACAAAAAGATAAGAATCCAATGCACGGCATGGCTTGTTTTTCCTTTTCAAGGTGGCGTTTTGATCACCTTCTTCCTTTTCCAGGTGGCGCTTTGATCCCTTTCCTCCATCTTTTTCCACCGTTTCATCTTCACCGTCCATTTAACCGCCTACACATATAAATTGATGAGTTCTGCATTTTGTGAAATCACATTCATTCGCTTCTTTCCCACCGTTCCTCCCTTTACAGGGATGGAAGGCAAATGCGATGGATGCCCTCCTCATTCAAGGAAGGGTTACAGGGTTTTCATCAATCTTTCGCGTTTTGCTTGTGGCCTGCCTGCAGACAGTTTAAAATAGCATTACTCGTTACAGGGTTTTCATCAATCTTTCGCGCCTTGCTTGTAGACTCCCTGCAGACAGTTTAAAATAGCATTACTCGTTGGTATTTTCCTTCCCGGGATACAGAGGCGTACGGTTTTTAACCAGTGGTCATCTCTGTCCCTAATTTCAGTACTTTTTACTGTTCCTTACCCACCTTATTTTTCTCTGGTGTTGTCTGTCGTTAATTTCTGTACTTTTTCTTGTTTCTACTATTATATATTCCAACGCCTTACTTTAGTACATCCGCTTATGGTGAGATGTGAATTGGGGATGGGATTGGGGATTGCGGATGGGTTTTCATTAGGTCTATGGAGATAGCAACAAATTTGCTTATTCAGAAATCTATGGCATTCTTTCAGGTGTTTTGGTGAAGTTTCACTCAAGTGTTTAGGTTAAATTTGTTTTTCCTGTTGTGGTTCGAGGATTAATATAGACCAGTGGAAGCTTCGCTCTGTAAGGAATTAGGTTAATTATATTTTCTTAGGAAGTGGGTTGTGTATGCTTTATAACCATATGCTCATGCTTTGTAAAGAAGCGGAACCTTTTAGTCGCTGATGACAGGACCGTATGATCTTATGCTTTTGGGTTACCCGAAGGGGATCTGCTTGTGTTGGTCTATCTGGATGACAAGATCTGAAAATGGGTGGCCGTCCACACCATGGCTAGTGCAATTGAAAGTATTAGCTGAATCATTTCATTCTCTTCAATCTTAGATGATTAGATCTGAAGATGGGTAGGCCGTCCAAACCATTCGCTATTGTAATTGAAATTATTGAAAGTATTATCTGAATCATTTCGTCCCCTTCCAACGCCATTTCTGCACTTGTTTAGATGGTTTATATATTTAGTGGTTGGAGAATGAGGGCTTAGTGGCTGCTGAATCAATTTCGTTGTAGGTATTTAGTATTGGCGCTATTGGTCCTTCTCATCCGATTAAGAGATGATGATTCATCCTTGGGCTTTTCCCTAGATTTGGAATTCGATCACAGGAAGCGGATTGTTTCCTGGAACTTCTTCAAGAAGACTTAATTAGGGATCTGTTACATGATCTACATAGGCGGTTTGGTGCCGAGTATTTGTTGTGTTATATTCATGTAGTTAAAGTCTATTTGGCTTAACGTCGTCTCTAATCATTGCTATGTCTGATTTGGTAAAGAATTGGTCCCTGGGCTGCAGGTTAAATATATTCCTCTACATTTGCGAGTTGATCATAGAAAGCAGAGTCTTCTCTTGAAATTTTATCAACAAACAGGCATCTGACAAAACATCGCAGGTCTATGATCCACAACTCTTTTCGAGTGTGTACTTTATATTGTTTGCATGCCTTTAAGGATTAGTCCTTTTTTGAGTGTGTACTTTTTAGTGCTTGCATGACTGTAGTCCGTCGACATATATTTCTGTGATATATTATGATTACTCAACAATCTACAGCCCTAGGCATAAACTGTGCAGGACAGTGGATGAAAGTTGGGTTAGAATGCATTTTTGGGTCGATAACATCATCCAAGAGGCTTGCTGTTTAAGCTCTGCTGAGTGGTTTTTAGTTGCAGTTATATGTTCACGTTCTCTGTTTGTTAGAGGTGCAAGATTGTAGGAGCCATTGATGTGAAACTAGAACATGGGGCATAATACGTACGGATCAGTCACTTTGGTTAGTGTGTGTTTTGTAGTGTTGCATAACTTAAGAGGATTAGTCCGTCAATTACTCCGCAATCTGCAGCCCTAAGCATAAATTGTGCAGGACAATGGATTGAAAGGTTAGAAGGCGTTTTTGGATGGAAAACATCATCCAAGAGATTTGCTATCAAGCTCTGATGAGTGGTTTCTAGACGATAAGCAGGGGCATAATATCAGAAGCGTGTTTTCAATGTTTAAAGGCTGCTTTGGGTGCGTAGTCCCCATATTCTCTTTGGGAATAGTAAGGATCACATCTCCAAACTGGTGATTTATTTCTTTTTTCATTCTTTCTTATTGGACCTGTATTTTGAAGGTGTAATGGTTTTTATGGTCTAATATATTTGAGACGAGCGGTATTCCGTCTCTGATGAAGGTGTGTTGGATCAAGCTATATCTACAGGTTGTGCTGCAATGCTTCAGTTTTCAAGTGGCAAAGCAATTTCATTGGGGTCCGCCAGCGAATGGTTATTTTTCTGAAGGCTCTGAAAAGCTCGTCTCAAATATAGCATATAATTTAATTATTCAGTTTTCCTCGCTGAAATCCCTATCGCACTCATCGGATTGTTATACACCATGATTATGTTACTTTTCCCTAAATTTGGAATTCGATCACAGGAAGCGGATTGTTTCCTGGAACTTCTTCAAGAAGACTTAATTAGGGATCTGTTACATGATCTACATAGGCGGTTTGGTGCCGAGTATTTGTTGTGTTATATTCATGTAGTCAAAGTCTATTTGGCTTAACGTTGTCTCTAATCATTGCTATGTCTGATTTGGTAAAGAATTGGTCCCTGGGCTGCAGGTTAAATGTATTCCTCTACATTTGCGAGTTGATCATAGAAAGCAGAGTCTTCTCTTGAAATTTTAGCAACAAACAGGCATCTGACAAAATATCGCAGGTCTATGATCCACAACTCTTTTCGAGTGTGTACTTTATAGTGTTTGCATGACTTTGAAGGATTAGTCCTTTTTTGAGTGTGTACTTTTTAGTGCTTGCATGACTGTAGTCCGTCTACATATATTTCTGTGATATAGTATGATTACTCAACAATCTACAGCCCTAGGCATAAACTGTGCAGGACAGTGGATGAAAGTTGGGTTAGAATGCATTTTTGGGTCGAAAACATCATCCAAGAGGTTTGCTGTTTAAGCTCTGCTGAGTGGTTTTTAGTTGCAGTTATATGTTCACGTTCTCTGTTTGTTAGAGGTGCAAGATTGTAGGAGCCATTGATGTGATACTAGAACATGGGGCATAATTCGTACGGATCAGTCACTTTGGTTAGTGTGTGTTTTGTAGTGTTGCATAACTTAAGAGGATTAGTCCGTCTATTACTCCGCAATCTGCAGCCCTAAGCATAAATTGTACAGGACAATGGATTGAAAGGTTAGAAGGCGTTTTTGGATGGAAAACATCATCCAAGAGATTTGCTATCAAGCTCTGATGAGTGGGTTCTAGACGATAAGCAGGGGCATAATATCAGAAGCGTGTTTTCAATGTTTAAAGGCTGCTTTGGGTGCGTAGTCCCCATATTCTCTTTGGGAATAGTAAGGATCACATCTCCAAACTGGTGATTTATTTCTTTTTTCATTCTTTCTTATTGGACCTGTATTTTGAAGGTGTAATGGTTTTTATGGTCTAATATATTTGAGACGAGCGGTATTCCGTCTCTGATGAAGGTGTGTTGGATCAAGCTATATCTACAGGTTGTGCTGCAATGCTTCAGTTTTCAAGTGGCAAAGCAATTTCATTGGGGTCCGCCAGCGAATGGTTATTTTTCTGAAGGCTCTGAAAAGCTCGTCTCAAATATAGCATATAATTTAATTATTCAGTTTTCCTCGCTGAAATCCCTATCGCACTCATCGGATTGTTATACACCATGATTATGTTACTTTTCCCTAAATTTGGAATTCGATCACAGGAAGCGGATTGTTTCCTGGAACTTCTTCAAGAAGACTTAATTAGGGATCTGTTACATGATCTACATAGGCGGTTTGGTGCCGAGTATTTGTTGTGTTATATTCATGTAGTCAAAGTCTATTTGGCTTAACGTTGTCTCTAATCATTGCTATGTCTGATTTGGTAAAGAATTGGTCCCTGGGCTGCAGGTTAAATGTATTCCTCTACATTTGCGAGTTGATCATAGAAAGCAGAGTCTTCTCTTGAAATTTTAGCAACAAACAGGCATCTGACAAAATATCGCAGGTCTATGATCCACAACTCTTTTCGAGTGTGTACTTTATAGTGTTTGCATGACTTTAAGGATTAGTCCTTTTTTGATTGTGTACTTTTTAGTGCTTTCATGACTGTAGTCCGTCTACATATATTTCTGTGATATATTATGATTACTCAACAATCTACAGCCCTAGGCATAAACTGTGCAGGACAGTGGATGAAAGTTGGGTTAGAATGCATTTTTGGGTCGAAAACATCATCCAAGAGGTTTGCTGTTTAAGCTCTGCTGAGTGGTTTTTAGTTGCAGTTATATGTTCACGTTCTCTGTTTGTTAGAGGTGCAAGATTGTAGGAGCCATTGATGTGATACTAGAACATGGGGCATAATTCGTACGGATCAGTCACTTTGGTTAGTGTGTGTTTTGTAGTGTTGCATAACTTAAGAGGATTAGTCCGTCTATTACTCCGCAATCTGCAGCCCTAAGCATAAATTGTGCAGGACAATGGATTGAAAGGTTAGAAGGCGTTTTTGGATGGAAAACATCGTCCAAGATATTTGCGATCAAGCTCTGATGAGTGGTTTCTTGTTGCAGTTAGAGGTGCAAGATCATATTATGCATTCATGCGAAAGTAAAACAAGACGATAAGCAGGGGCATAATATCAGAAGTGTGTTTTCAATGTTTAAAGGCTGCTTTGGGTGCCTAGTCCCCATTTTCTCTTTGGGAATAGTAAGGATCACATTTCCAAACCGGTGATTTATTTCTTTTTTCTTTCTTTCTTATTGGGCCTGTATTTTGAAGGTGTAATGGTTTTTATGGTCTACGCCAGCGAATGGTTATTTTTCTGAAGGCTCTGAAAAGCTCGTCTCTCGAGTACCTGAGCCTATAGCATATAATTTAATTATTCAGTTTTCCTCGCTGAAATCCCTATCGCACTCATCGGATTGTTATACACCATGATTATGTTACTTTTGTGTTTGAGGTAATCACATGTTACTTGTTCTGATTTTTTTTCATTATATATTTATTTTATTTAGCTTGCTTTAAAATCGTAATCGTTTGAGTTGCCAGAGTAGGGTTGTGGGTAACTGTTACAGTTGTGGTTGTAACCGATTGTTCTTTGGAGTGGTGCATTGACCTTTGTCTTCGATATTCTTCACTCTCTTTTAACTTTGACTGTACTGTGTTGTTCTCACCTCCGACCTTCTCTGTGCATTGAAATCCATCTCTGGTCTAGATTGGTTCTTTAGCTACATGAGTATTTGGACATGTTCTTCACTTCTCTGGATCGCCTCTTGGCTGCATGGCAAGGCTACATCTTCAGGGGGGGTTTCTGAGCAAGATGAGTTCTTCTCAAGCGACCGTGTTCCAAGATAGGTTTCTGAGCAGATTGGTTCTTTAGCTATATGAGTATTTGGACATGTTCTTCACTTCTCTGGATCGCCTCTTGGCTGCGTGGCAAGGCTACATCTTCAGGGGGGTTTCTGAGCAAGATGAGTTCCTCTAAAGCGAGCGTGTTCCAAGATAGGTTTCTGAGCAAGATTAGTTTTTCTCAAGCGAGCGTGTTCCAAGATAGGTTTCTGAGCAAGTTCTTCTCAAGCGACCGTGTTCCAAGATAGGTTTCTGAGCAAAAGATGAGTTCTTCGTTTCGTCATTTTTACAAGCGAGCGTGTCAATTTTTGATTGCATATCCGCTTCTAATCAGCGGATATGTCTGAATGTCTTCTTTCCCCATTTATTGTACCACAGGAACGTGCTTTATTCCGATCCAACTTGCCTGGGCCGCCTTCTGGGATTCAGCACATATAATGAAAGCCTATGGCAAAACACATGTCATTATTGTTTTCCTCAGCTTTTCGTGATAAAATGATACTTAAGGTGGCATGTAGGTTTTGTAAGGGTTACCTTCTACGATTCAGAGATATGCTCGAATGTCTTGCTTGCCCTTTCTGTGAAATGAAGAAGGCGGCATGCAGGCTTTGTATTGCGAAGTTAGTTGTGGCTTCACGAGGGTTGATTTACCCATGATTTGAGCCTGTCCGATCAATTGGGCTGTCATAGCTCTTGGCGTGTCGGTATTGTTGTATCTATGAATGGGTTTTTGTGATGCTTTGCTTCGATCACTACCATTTGGGGTTCGCCTTCTGCACTGTGATATCCGTCTTCTTAGAGAGTCTATGCTGTGTTCTGTTTGATCATTGTTTTATGTTGTCTTTCTCTCGACGATGTTCAAATCAACATCTTTGAGACTTTCCAATATAATATCATCTTCACTAATTTGGCATTGACCATGCTTTTTTGATACTGGCTGGTGTCAGTTAATTTCCAACTTATCTTAGATTTTAGCCGATATTAATCTCTCTTCTACATTTAAGGTGTAATATAATAGTATTATGGGTTGTCACGGTGTAACTTAAATAAAGATGGTTTGATGTAATTTAAATATTTTAAATAAATGTAAAAATAAAAATAGTATATGATATTGAGAATTATGTAAATTGGATAAAGATGGTCATGGTATTAAGGGAACAATCTATGTTGGTATGTTTTATGTAAATAAATATATTTTAAGGGATTTATTGGGAGGATGAATTTGGAGTTGATTGGGAGATGAATAATCAAAATATGATATTTTTAGTTTTATGTATGAATGTAATTTAAATATTTTAAATAAATACAAAAATAAAGATAGCATATGATATTGAGAACTATGTAACTTTTGGGAATAAGATGGTCATTGGTATGAGGAACCCAATTTAGGTTGGTATGTTCTAATGTAAATAAATATAAAAATCAAATAGTTGTAAAAATTAAAAATGGTTTTTGGTATTTGAGAACTATGTAACTTGGTATGTTTTATGTTAAAATATATAAAAAAAATAATAGCAAAGAGAACTATGTAACTTGGTATGTTTTATTTAAATAAATATAAAAATAAAATAATTGTAAAAATAAAAATGATATATTTTATGTAAATAAATATAAAATAAAATAATCGTAAAAATAAAAATGGTATATGGTATTGAGAACTATGTAACTTGAATAAAGATGGTCATGGTATTGAGCCAACTGTAAAATTTGGGATTTATTGGGAGGATGAATTTAGAGTTGATTGGGAGAATGAATAATCAAAATGTGGTATTTTTATTTTTCAATAGAAAAAAAAGGTAGTAATGCGATTCATCCAATTAATTAATATAAGAGGGTTGAAATCATTATGTCCCTTGACCAATTCTATTATGCCCTTGGAGTCTCCATAAATATGCTTCTGATTAATTCCTAGCCATTTGGCCATAATCAAATCTCCCCACAAAGCAATAGTTTCAACTCTACTATTGGATCCTTTCCAACATTTCCACTAAAAGTGATAGAAATTATCAGTCTCAATGTCCACATCCACATGCTCTCCTAGCACAAACATTGTCAAAAGACCCTATTGGAAATTATTGCCATAACTCTTAAGATAATTTTTTTGTAACCTTTACTTCCATGCATTGATTCAATTTCGTTGAAATAGGTGACTGTCTAGAAAGGATGATAGCATTATGCCTCATTCATTTATTCCATAAGATATACTAAGGAAGTGCCTTGAATCGATGGTCTTTGATCTATGATCTGATACATGAAGGCAATGTTTGGACATGTTCCATAGGTGTTGTTTTAAAATAACCCCATCCCATAAGGACACTGAATAAAGAGGATTTATATCTTCTTCTACCTCCTTGTAAATAATGCAGTTGAAGATTTTTCCATGTCAAAATACGATCCTGTGCGATCCTGTATGGCTAACGAACAAAATACTTGATTTTATTCGGTATGTTCCATTTACAAATAACTTGAAAATAGTGGTATATTATGGCCCTTTTCCTCTTTAGGCAAGCTCACATATATCCTTAACCACTGAAAATCCCTTTTTAAGAGATCATGCCTAGGTCATTTGATCCTCATTCTTATTTATTGTGATCCCAACATTTCTAAGAGTAGTGATATAATTCTCTCATTCCCCATAGCATTCTACTGGCAACTCCTTGTATGACTCGTGTAAATCTAGATGATGAGCCCTGTGATGAATAATCTTATTGAGGTGAATAATCTCTTTGCTATGGATATGATTGAGAATTTGATCTTATTGAGGTGAATAATCTCTTTGCTATGGATATGATTGAGAATTTGAACCGATAAAGTATGATTCCCATTCATACCAAAAATGGTATCTAAACTAACTTGGCAATTGTTTTTTCAGAGGTTTATGCTATTATTTCAAATATATTTGTGTAAATTTATTACTTTTAGAAGCAATACATTTTAAATGTTTAATATGAACTCTAATATTATATGCACTTAAATCCCTTTGCAAGTTATTATTCCCACTCAACACCCATGCAACAATTACTACTTAAAGGCCATATTAAAAATTATTATCAACATGCTTTAAATATGGAAAGTAGATGTATACATGAATTTCTCATTTTCAAAATTAAATTGCTATTTATCCAATAAAAAATTGTCAAGGAATCATGAAAATAAATTGGGGTGTCATGCAAGGAATTCATGATGATTAATATGATATGGATAAATTTTTAGAGCATTTGAAATGGTTTTTATTTACATGCTTGGTGTGTCAATTGTACATAAGAAACATCTATGTAATTTTCATCTTAATTTAGTTGAGTCAAGATTAAGCCCTTAACATCCAATTTTAATTTTGTCTAATATATTTAACAATTTCTCATATATTATTTGAATTCTCTTATTATTTTTTATAATTGTATGATATTGCTTATTTCACGCATTTACCCTGTTCTTTTCACATTTACCCTTCCTCTTTGTGTGGTTGGTTTAACTCTAGATTTAGGGTATGGTGTAAGAAGTGTGGTTGATGTCGAGGGTTATGTTCATGTTCTAGTTGGCAAATGCTTTTAGATGGTCGCAGAATTAAAGTTGAGATTTTGGTTCTTAGTTCTTGATGTTTGAATTTGTAGATTTGAATGTTCGTATCTTCTTTGGTATAGTTTTTTGCAAATTGTAGTAGCAAAGAAGGTGAATTGTGGCAAGAAATATTACAACTTGCATATCTCTTATGGAAAGAGGAAATGTGGTTACTATTTATCCAATAAAAAATTTTCAAGGAATTATGAAAATTAAATGGGGTGTCGTGCAATGAATTCATGATGATTAATATATTATGGAGAAATTTTTAGAGCATTTGAAACGGTTTTTATTTATAGGCTTGGTGTGTCAATTGTACATAAGAAACATCTATGTAGTTTTCATCTTAATTTAGTTGAGTCAAGATGAAGATGAAGATGAAGATGAAGGATGAATATGGATCGTCATTTGAAGAATTCAGAGGGAAACCACAAAGAAGCCACAATAATTGGCATGATGAAGACGAGTGATGAAGAGTTTGACAAGGAACTCGTTGAGGTGAAGGCACATTTGAATGTGATTATGGAATATGAGGAAAAGGGTCAAATGGCCTAATGAGAAGTTATGTGCAAGAAAGTTGATACGAAAACATAGATACAAGTTGAAGGAAGAACTCAGAGCAATTGAGTATGAGGAGGCATTTCAGATTATGAACTTGAGCAAGGAGAAAATCTTGGCAAGGATGGTGATGATGTTAATGAAGATGAGGCTAAGGAGCCTTGTTTTTAAATATGATGATTTGTGTGTCATTGCACATTTTGATATAGGTTAAGAAAAACCCTTTGAAGCTGTCATGAAGATAGAGAAAATAGGAGGAGAAAATTCGAAATTTTGTTCTAAGCAAAGATGAAGAGCAATGTTTAAATGCAAAGCTTGTGAAGGCTAATGAAGAATAACAACCATATGCATAAATGATTTTTGGTTCTCAAGCTAATTATGTGTATGCAGGTGAAGTAGAAGTTGAGGATGGACTACTTCTAAAAGTTCTTATAAAGAAGGATGCAATGAAACAAAAGGTTGAAGAATTTATTGATAACCTAGAAACAAAGTTTAATCGAAAAATTGAAATAGGGCAAAGAGTTCAGGCAACACCTCTACAAGTAAATGAAAGTAGGGGTAAATGTCAAAGTACATTGGTTTGGTTGTATACTCTTATTTTGATTGTTCTCGTTGTTGAAAAAAGTTCTACTTAAAATAGTGATTAGAAGCAAGATGAGAAGTGGAAAGGTAGATGTGGTTATCTTGCAAGATTGCAAGCAAAAAGAAGAGTAAGCACTGAATCATAGTGAAGTTTTAGAAGCAAAGATGTATAAGAACAAAAAGATGATGAGATAGATGATCAACAACAGTGTAAAGTATGGGATACTGGAGGATTCAGAAATTGGCAACACATGATTAGGAGGTCATGAAATTGATGTACGAGCATTAGATCTTCCAAATCATTCATTCATCGATGAGAAAAAGATTTAAAAAGAGACCTTAAATTTTGAGAATAATTTATATATTATTCTATGTAAACAAATTGTATTTTCCAAGTTGGTATATTTTATGAGTTTTAAAATTAGATGATTAAAAACTATGGATAGGGGAGATTTTTTCCATAAGATACTTGAAAAGCATGAGAGATTTTGGGGATAAATTGAGTGACTTTAGAAATTAGAAAAATAATAATTTATGGAGTGATTTTAGAATTTAGGAAAATTTGATTTATGGAGTTCTTTTAGTATTTAGAAAAGCTATTGAATTTCTTAATTCTACTGGTTGTAAGCTTATGGGCAATGAGAACTAATGGCCAAATGAATGTGAAATCAGACTTAGAGAGAAACAAATGTTTTTGAGTATTTTTTGTTTGGACAAGTTTTGTTAATGAAATGAAGTTTCATATCTTTTGTGTATGAAGTGTTTAGGCGCATGATCATTGAGGAATTCTTAAAATTTGGAATAGGTAGAATTAAGTGCTTATGTGTGTGAATTAGGTTTAGAAACATTATTGAAGATTTACTGAAATTAAATTTGCTACATGTGTTTTTTTCCCCAAGGAAAAATCGTAATTTTATTCAGAAAGAGAAAAATTACATGTTTTAGATGCTAATAAGCATATGCAGTAATAGCAAGTCCTGATTTCTCAGAATCCATAAAAGACTAATATATTCTTTCATACCTTTCTTTTTTTCCACTTTTTGCCAAACACCAGTGTTGGGAGTGCAAGTTACAATAAACATTTGATTCTCATTGGTATTAGTTAGATATTCTTTGTCATAATCAAATCCCTTTGATCCATGAATTCGTTTGTTGCCACTTCTTTTCCTGATTGTGTGTTGCTCATACTACTGCGAAGGGATGTTAGGCCTCTGAGTTAACGCTGGAATGTGCTCTATCTTGTCCTTTTGTGGGTTGATCACGGTTTGTACATTATTGTTTAAATTATTTTCCGTTGTCTCATCTTCTTTTGTTGTTTCTGCTCAAGGCTTAGTGCGTTGCCAACCTTTTGGTTTTTGAGATTGTATCTTATTCCTTTTGGATTTTTTTTTAGCTTGTGGGCATGCACTGTGAAGGTGTCCTGTTTTTTGACAACCACTGCATCATAATGCTGTGTTTTCATAATCTAGCAGTTGAGTCCACTGTATATTGTTGTGGATTAGTATAATGTTGTTAGGTAACCCTTGACTAAGGTCTACTTCAACGCATATTCTGGCAAAGGTAAATATGCCTCTTGTAATTCTGTTTGCATTAGTCTTGAGAAATTTGCCCAGTGAATTCCCTATTCCTTCTAAAACTTTGTGATGCCAAAAATGTAGTGGAATATTGTGTATCTTGACCCATATAAGCATTTTAGAAATCATCATGGTTGTTGCATCAAAGCCTAGGGTCTAAGGGATCATGAAAAGTCCTGCATTGTCCCAGAACCATGCTCCCTCATTAAGGTCATATTCCTTATCCTTGACTGTGTCGAATTCGACAATTAAAAACCCCTTGGAACATAGATGAATATCACAATTCGTTGTCCATGTAGAAAAATTCCACTAGTATAAAGCATCTGATTTAGGCCAAAACCATTAAATCTACATATAACAGCTTTAGTGTTGAATTCTGCATAAATCTCATTTACCTTAGGTAGAGAGATCAAAGCTAGTATCTGGGATTTTTGCTCCACGATGTAGGGTCTAGGTAGCTCTGGAGGTGGTGTTGGTTTGCTTTGGACTTCATCCTTCCCTTTGACTGCATCTTTAAAAGACCATGTGCCCTTTGAACTGGTAGTGTTGTAGTGTGTGATGATCTTGCATAATCTGTCCTGCATATATCAAGATTTGCATACTTGATGATATGCCTAAATACCTTTGGATTTCATGCTTTAATTCTTGTATCTTCCTTCCCTTCCAGATCCGCTTGCAGATAGTCCTTCCTAGTCCTTCCTTGCAGAGTTTTGATAAAAAATTGTATCAAATCCGGAGTTGTGGTGAGTGGATCTATCCTTGACAGAGGTAGATTTGTTGTAAAGTGTGCTAGTTCTAATAGATCTGGGTGATACAGATCCTCATCCACTGCTTGGACCATTCGATCTGGCACGACATAGGCTTTCTTCCTAGGATCACAGAAATACTGTCGCCTTCTTGTTCCCTGCCTGGAGAGTAGTTTGAATGGATTTCTCATTGTCTGATACATAGAGAACATCATCAAACCTAGTCACAACACTTTATGCTTGTTACTTTGTGCGGCCACTTGTTTTCGGCCTCGTGGGAGAGTGGAAACTGTTTCCTATCACCAGATCCAAAGTGTTTCTCGACAATACTAATCGCATTGTCTTGTGGTGTCTGGATAAGATTCATAAAACATGCAGGCAACCCATTGGAAACTAACACTGCAAGGGCAAGTTGCTCCATAGCAGATCCCTTTCCCTCTGTGTCCGATCTATTGCAAACGATAAATCTGATGAAGACTGTGTTTATGGGTTCACTCCGGAGTAGGAGCCTAAAAGAAGGCATATCACTAGATCTGACCAGAGGAGGGGCAAATCTCCTTTTTGTGAGAGCCGATCTGTTAAAACTGTGTTTGATCTGTATGGTAGGGCCATTCTTAAATTGATTGTAGATTCTCGAAATATTCCGGGATCCGATAGACATGGGCATGGTCAATTTTTTGATCGTGCCATGTCCATCGGATCCCTAAATATTCCGAGAATCTGCAATCGACTTAAGCTCACCGGTATGGTAGCACATTATTTGGAGGGAAAGGCTTTTCCCATATCTAAGCAGATACTAATTAGGAGAAATGATCTAATACACTGGTTCATGAGTAAAGATCTGTAGTAATATGCTAGCTGGTTCATGAGTAAAGATCTGTAGTAATATTCTAGCTGAGTGCATAATGGAGATAGCAGATTTGTTGGATAATCCATTGAGTCCTGAGCTTTGTGCATCTATGTTGCCCAGTAGGCTGAACTGGGGGATCCCATAGAAGACTTGTGAAAAAACCTTCTTTTCTGCCATCAAGAAACTCTCTGTCTGATTCCAATTTGCTACATGTGTTAAATGGTGTAGAGGTATTATTTCATGAAAAAATAATTATTCAATGTGATTAATTGAAAGAAAGATAATGGGTGCCCATGAATTATATTTTTATATTGAGTGTGCATGGTGAATGCTTCAAGAAATGTTGTGAAATTGATTAAAATGTACAATGTATGGAGTGGATTCATGAAATTTAGTGCCATGGTAGATTTGGTGCCATCAGTATGAATATCCATTTTTTTCATTTACAAGTAACAAAGGAATGCATCTTAATCTCAATTCATTTAAATCTTATTTCATATACATGAACTTTATAACATTGAGAGGCTTGGTTTGTACAATATCCTTAAATTACATTTAAGGATATACATGATTTTAAATATCATGGATTCCATGAATTAAATTGGTTCTCTTTATATTAAGATTAATTGTGAGTTTCTTAAGATGATTGAAAAAATTAATAGTGAATTTGATTTTAATACTCTTATACTAAAGTACAACATTCCATGAATCCTTAACTTAAAAATATATTAAATATTAATATCTCAAGTGAGTAGATATCTCAAGCAAGGATCCTTTGATGCAACAAAGATCTTATGTACCTCTATGGACAGTTGAGCCAACAAACATCAAGGGGATTTGCCTATTCTAGTTTAGGTTTGGCTTATTTATTTTAAAAAACAAAATCCAAAGAGAACTCATACCCTACATTGGGGAAAGACAATTATATAGGCCATGGTGTAGGCAATAATGAAACTATCAAACAAGCAACCTACAAACACATTGACTCAATAATCCAACCATTAATTTTGCACCCAAGCTAAGATGGAGCCATATCTTACTCATGTTACTTATAGCTAAGCATTTCATGGTTTGAGGTAGTTAATGGCTTTAGGACTAGACTTCTTGTTTTTAGGCACCAACCTATAGATAAGGGTTGAATAACCTAGCCAAATCATAGGCTTGTATCCCCAATGAGAATGATTCATATTCTTTTTTTGTTGTAGGCTAGTATTATATTACATATTACATTTGATTACATTGTTCACCTAGAGAGGACTTGAACATGGAACCTTGGGGGACCAAAGTCCTCGCTCATACGAGCATAACTAGTCAGGATGCTTCGTGATGTAGATTTAATTGAGTTGAATATTTAACATTATGGATGATAGGATTTGGTCATGGGATAGAAGATGGGGATGGTCTCAAACAAAGGTTACGTAATGGGATTTCGAGTAAACATCACTAACAAATGTAGAATGAAAAAGTACTCAAAGCTAGAAAGATTCAAGGAATACACAAAAACTTTGGATTGTTGATCTAGTCTTTAATTTTGCAACCAAACTAATACGGAGTCCAATTGAACATGTGTGACCTATAGTTAAGAATTTTATGGTTTGAGATAGTTTTTGGCTTTATGAGTAAAATTCATGTTTTGAAGATCCAATCTATAACTAAGAGTAGATCCACAAGGGAACAACTTAGCTATTACAAATTGGATCATCATTACTACATGTAGAAAAATTAGATGGAAACTTGGTGAAGGCCACTCAATTTTATTTTTTAATTGATCATACAACATCGATTTAAGTAATCGAATGGTGATTAAGGCATCATTATTCTCTTGGAAGATTACTTTCAATAATTGACCAAGACTTATTCTCATTCTCATTTACATGATGCGATGTTACATTTGAATGTGAAAATTCTTATAGATATATTTAGAAGTCAACTATAACAATGCTTAATCATTTGACAGAGCATTTGAATAAATTATTCATGGACTTTGACAGTCCTAATTTAGTTTGGTGTTTCCTAACTTTAAAGGTATGCTAGTTTATGTAGCTACCCTAATATTAATTGTACGAAGAGATGTTGTAAGGTTATTTTATGTTATGTTATGTTATATACACATTGGACCTTGATCCACAGATGTTTCTTACATACAATTGACAAACCAAACCTATAAATAACAACTATTTCAAACGCTATAGAAAATTCTCCCCAACTCATTAATCATCATGAATTCATTCCTTGACACCCCATTTAACTTTCATGATTCCGTGATACTTTTTTATTGGTTAAATAGTAACCTAATTTTGAACAACCATGTTGTTTCTACAAACATCTAGGTCAACCATTGTTGTTTTGAGTCAGTTAAATTACATAACAATAAAAATAAAAATAAAGTACAATTAAAAAATGTAAAAATAAAATTAATAATGTTGAGAGCTATTTGGGTAAAAATAATAATATATAATGTAAACATATATATAGATTTCTATTTATATTTATATTTAAAAAATATGCAATAAGATTTTTTAACTCGAGATTTAACCTCATGGTAATTCGTAATGTGTAAATTACCATGGGCCAATACCATAGCTTATCAATACCACATATCCAAAAAAACCTTAACTCACTTCAAATAACACTCGTTCATATGACATTTCTTTATACTAGCATTTACACCACATGTTGCAAAAGAAACATCGTAAGGTAATGGCATAAGAAACAATAACATAGAAGAAAGAAGTCAAAATTTTATGAAATGGTGTTTATTTTTATCATATGTTATGTTTCTGGAAAAAAAATCGCCCCAACCCCCAAGGGGTGAGGGCCGATGATTCCCAGAATCGGCCCTCATGCCGTGGGCCGGCTGGGCCGTGGGGGTGGGTGATGGAGGGGGGTTGCACGTAGTTCAAGCAACAATAAAATACCGAATACATCCTATATCATAGGCTAATGTGTTTGGTCATATATTTGTCCCAATTTCATTCTCTTCCTGAATTATTTTTTTTGGGATGTCTTTGCAAATGAGCATCTTGTAGTATGTATGTTTCCACAGGCATTAACACATTGTTGTTGCGAACTTTTGGAATCCTATGTGCATTTTCTAAAGAGCCCGACATTTCTGGTGAACACTTCACCCATCTTGAAGGGCAGAAAGCATGAAGAAGTTCGATAATAGGAAGAGTGCTTGATTAGATTATATATATGATGGAGATAGGAATTAGCCTTTAGAATTTTAGAAAATATTTTTTTGACCAATCTAATAAAATAAAATGTAAAAAAAAATTGACGAATCAAATAAAGTTATTATCTCCTCATTTCTTTTCAATTTACTTTACCTTAATTAGACCTTCAATAATTATATATATTATTTAATTACGTTGTAAGGCGTTCCCTCTGAAATTAACTCCCCTCTTGTCACACCTGTCTTCCTATAATCCATCTGATTGAAATGTTAGACGATTCAAATAATTACCATCATTGGATTAAATGTATAGTTATAACTGAAACCATACAAAGGATGATGCCCCTCCTCAGAAACCCAGCGTAGCCGATGCTTGATGCCCCTCTTCGGAACCCAACTCTTTCCCTGTTAAAGGAAACATTCCTGCTCAAAGCCCTTCCTTGGAAAGTAAAATCAGCAGAGTCCCAGCCCTTGTTTCAAGAGTCCTCGCAAAAGGAAGATAAAGTCTCAGGAAGAGGATATTAACAATTGGCTCAATTCTCCTTCTGCTGCCATTGCTGGAGAGAACTGTCATTGTAATTTTAGTGGGAAAACATCTAATGGGCCTGTGAAAAGCTCTGGTGGGTCTCTGAAATCCAATATTTCAAAAACACCTTCGTTGGCTAATGCCTCTGGGATTCATTCATGTAAATCTATGAGATGTGCTGCTAACTACCCAGATTGGGGTTCGGTCAATTTCAAGGCTCAACCCCGCAAATTCCTTATTGCAAAGAGGCATGATCACCCCGAGAAGGAAATCACTGAATGAAAATGCAGTGAAAAGAAAGCAGATGGAGATATATCTAGAAAATGTGCTTGTGTTGCTTCTAAGGAATTGAGGGCTTCTTAGGAGGGGTTTTGCAAGGAGAATCTGCAGTTAACACCTTCAGATTGTGCGGAAGAAGAAGAACATACGAGAAGAGGTAAGGACTGCAAAACCCATGGCTCTAATGTGAATCTTGAGATTCCAAATGATGATAAATGCCATGAATTTGAATGCAATGTAGATGGAAGATATGGGTTTGCTGAGAAATCTTACCTTGCTGAGAAATCTTTCTTGCTTAATGCCCCTCCTTGGAAACCCAAATCAGTGGAGTCCCAACCCTCATTTCAAGAGTCCTCGCAATAGGAAGAAAAAGTCAGGAAGAGGATATTAACAATGGGCTCAATTCTCCTTCTGCTGCCATTGCTGGAGAGAACCGTGATCCTAATATTAGTGCGAAAACATTTAATGGGCCTGTGAAATGCCTCTGGGATTCATTCATGTAAACATAGGAGATGTGCTGCTAACTACCCCGATTGGGGTTCAGTTAATTAAAGGCTCTACCCTCGCAAATTCCTTGTTGCAAAGAGGCATGATCGGCCCAAGAAGGGACCCGCTGAATGAAAATGCAGTGAAAGGAAAGCAAATGGAGATGTATCTAGAAAATGTGCTTAAGTTTCTTCCAAGGAATTGAGGGATTCTTAGGAGGAGTTTTGCAAAGGAGAATATGCAATTAACTCCTAAGGATTGTGCGCAAGAAGAAGAACATACGGGAAGAGGTAAGTACTGCAGATCCCAAGGCTGTAATGTGAATCTTGAGATTGCAAAAAATGATAAACGTCATGAATTTGAATGCAATGTAGATGGAAGATATGGTTTTGCTGGGAAATCTATTATAGTTCATATTCCTTGTAATAAGTTTATGGATGACAGTGACCAATCAACGCAATAGAAATACAGGTCTACATTGACAAAGGAATACTCTTGCTCCAAGATCTGCGTGGATTTATCAATCTGTGGGTGGCAGATGAAGTTGATGTTGTGCAGCCTCATTCATCGCCCATTCTTTCTTAGTTCATTCTTTTCTCTGAAATCTTCTCCCTCCCAAATTGTTGCACCTTCACCCATTTTTATCACAACTTATCATCTCATTTTAGGCCAAAAGTTTGGAGGTTTAATTTGAACTTGTAGGAGACCAGGAGGACAAAGAGGAGCACCAGGAGGATGAAGAGAAGCATTCAAGGCCATGGCGTCTGATTCATCTACAACCTTCAAGCCTTTTGGAGTTCTCTTTGTTTTCCTTGGTGAGTACCATCCATCTAATGATTCAACGAGTGAGTTCCGTATCGGTCATTGTTCACGATGATGCTTCCATAACGTCTACCATTATTGTCAGCCATCCAATTGTAGAAGATTATAGCATATTGTACACTAAAGATCCAAAGCTTGAATCCAAGCAAATTCTCTGTATCATGCCTGACTTTAGTGAACTAAATTTTGTAGTTCTATTCAATTCAACTAAAGGAAATAGGTTCTCTGCAGCTTCTATATTCTTAAAAACCCTGACTCATTTTCTCATCTATGTTTCTATTAGTAGAAATCATAATAAATTGTCGCTGAGATTTTTACAGTCATACAATCCACCCAATGATTGAAAAGAGAAAATTTTAGTAATGCCTGAATACCAGCGAACGTCTCGTTAGGATATAGAAAGTTTGTTCTACCCTTTTGAGCGTCTCAAGAAGAAACATGATGTGAGGGGCTGCATTTTTCGACTGAGGTGCCAGGTCTAAGGGATAATTATTCTGTTAAAATCCTCTGAGATCTGCACCTGGCCTCATTCCTTGGTGCCATATGGATGGCATAGCCCACAATGAGAAATCTTGGTGGATAGCTTAACACTTCGCCAACCTCACTAGTGAATAAATATCCCCTTAGGATATTAATGTTATGGGTATCAGGGGTTAAATTTGACGGGTGCCCCTGCCCATCAGAGAAATTTTTTTTGACGGTTTTATTTTTAAATTGCCCATCGTATGACTTGTAATATTTGTTTTTACTAGTTTTATTTAGTTTCTACAAATTATATTCACCGATCTAAATCCATTTTAATTATAAATAAAACCATTATAAATTCAATTTCAAAATAAGAAATGCCTATATTATCAAAATAATATATCAGTAAATTCAGTTTCAAAATGAGAGATGCCTATATTATCAAAAGAATAAAACCACCGTCTACTACTCAAATCCAATAAAGCCATCTAACCCAAGCCGAGTTTGCCAACAACATTCCTTCCTACCAGTAGCAGAGAAAGCATCCCTACTAGCAGCAGTTCTATGTTATTCTCTTCTTCGCTGACCTAGTCAGCCCAATATGTTATCTTCATGGAGTAGGGTTATTCTTGATATGTTCAATTCGTTGGGGTGGTTATTCCCACTTTGTTCCTCTCTTCGCTAAAAAGGTTTGACCAATATGGTTGATGCATCGATATGGTTGATTCATTGAAGGTAAAATACAAGTTGTGAATAAATTGGTTGCCCATTTCTTTATGACTGGCAGGAAAGAGATTGATTACAAAAACCGGCTAGCAGGTTTCACCAAAGCCCTAAACCTTGTCAATATGTTATTATCTATGAAGTTCACCTCACACCAGCACTTTAGTAGTTGCTTGCTCAGTAGGACCCAACCATGAACAAGTTTCAATGAAAAAATACATTGAAGGCTTAAGATGGAGAATGAGGTTGAATTGTCTAAATTATGCTTATACAACATTCTGCACAAATGATAAGTCCAATGCAAATTATACAATTCGAAATAAGTTTACCAATATAGTTGTTGGAACTTGATTCTGAAATAGTGAAAGGCAAGGCATACTGGTTATTGTTCAAGAATCATAGACATGTCTAATTTAATTTCGAAATCAGAGACACCTATATTACCAAAAGAATATATCAATATAATTGTTGAAACTTGTTTCTGAAATAGTGAAAGGCAGGGGATACCTATTCTTGTTCAAGAACTGAAGATAGGTATTTTGTGGTTGTGATTCAGAGGCCTTTACAAACCTTATGACTAATCCCTGCAGTCATATAACACATCCTTACTTTGTCATTGTCCCTAGTCACGAGATGAATGTCTGCTAGCCTCTAGGGAATGGAGTTGTACTTATCCCACAATAGAAGCTACAGTTTCCCACTCCAAATTGTTGAAAAATAAGAAAATGTCTATAAAAGCCTCTTGGGCACTTTTTTGTAAGACCCTCGTAAGCCACTAACATCAATTTTTCATTCTTTTCTAGTGCACCATAACTTATTTGGTGTTTGAGCTTGATGTCTCTATTAGCACTTCAGACAACTTATGCAGTTGCTACTCCCATTCATACATGTCAGATTTTCCATAAAGAAGTGCGCCACACACTATGAGCGACATAGGTAAACTGTCACAGACTCTCAAGAAGCCTTCCACTCTGTTTTCAAATTCATTAACTGGGTGGCACTGATGGAAGGCGTGCAAACACAAAAGCTCTTTGGCATGTTTTTCATCCATTGTTTTCATTTCATAAAGTATGGCGTGAGGGCAACTTCTAACTGCCTGTTTAGAAGCTACTTGGTCAACTGGACACGAAACTTGTAGGTTCCTATCTTGAGTCTTATGAAATCCCTGCTTGGTTTCTTATGTACAATTCGTTTTGAGAGAATCGATCTCATGACCATCAAAGCTAACTGAACCCAAACCCATTAACACCCTAGGCTTAAAGAATGCAGGGGTAGCCACACAGTTATTGGTTTAAATGTACAAAGAAAAATAAGTCTCTGCAGGTTTAGAACCCAAGACCAAGTTTGCTAAACTAGTCTCCCCAATTAATCATAATTCAAACTACGCCATTATATCTATGATATCATTTCATTCTCCATAAAACTCATTCAAACTATGGAATTATATCCGTGATATCATTTGGATATCAGTGTTGTAAATGCTGACATTATAAGCTTGGCTACAAATTTGATTTGAAAAGAATTTGACATCAAGTTTAGGGATCGAACTCTCATCCAGTCGGGTTCATAAACAAACAATATTGTTTGCCTAATTTGAAATCAATCCAAATGCAAAGCTCCAAATTGATTCAAATCTCCAATTTCCTGTATTACTTAGATACAAACCCAATGAATCAAAGTTTCAAATCTATCCAAACTCTAACTTAACTTACAATATTACAGGAATCCAAGAAATCAACAGATATTTTCCATAAGATTAAACTACTTATTTGTGAAATGGTAGAGTAATACATAATTTAGAGCCAAAATTAAGTATTAAAATATGTACCAAAACTAAATACAGTCTTGCAATAAATTATACAATTTTGACAGGCAGGTTATGTTTGTTCAACAATAAATACACAAGTTGCGTATTAGTGCTGGGTAAACCAAAAATTTGGAAAGCAATGGAAATATAACACAGTTACTTCAGGTCTTGGGGTCTAAGTCTCAGGGTCCAACACTGATGGGCATAATCTTTCCAAATCCTCCAGGACCACCGCATAGGATTTGATACTATCAGTGATCATAGAAGAAATGAGATGAAATTTGTGGTAGATATATGGATAAAAAATGTTAAAAGAACTGTACAATACATAATTTTCATAAATACTTGACAGTCCATTTGACAGTACATCCAGCTTGAGGAGGTAAAGAACTTCACCTAACCATGGTATCAATTAATTGAAATGAATTAAGCCTGCCGGTGGCGTACTCCTGAACTTCGATTTTTAATTTAGTAAAAGTTGAAACTTGACGTGAACCATGTATATATAAAAATATATATAAAAAAAAACTGAAACTGGTCATTTTTTAACATGCCTGTCAATATGAAAGTTTTTAAAATTATTGGCCAGTCAAGAATGACGTGTATATTTTTAAATGACAAGTATTTGACAACTAAAACAACAAAAAATGTGTAAACGGGCATCAAATTTAACCCCTGATGGGTATGACCTCTCAAGCCAGGGTGGGTGCCTGCTAATTAAAGAGTTAAGTTTGAGCTCAAGGCCGTGCAACTCAAACATGAAAAACAATGACTGCAATATATATCTCTAATTTAAGGATTATTAAAACTTAGGATGTATAGTATCCTGAACATACAATGAAATTTAGTACACAGTTACTACAGAAATATATGGAATCCACCAATCAGGCTAAACTGGTCTAATGCAGGGTAACAATTAACGTTGTGGAACCGCAACAAAATTAAGATAGCTCATTTGGCTACTTTTGTACAAAATGATATTACTATGATAGACTACATATTTATCATCGTTTGTCCATAATTGGACAAGCATCTCTCTAACGAGTTTCAAACTAGCCAAAGGTGCTCGCAAGGGGATTTCTTCATACTTACCTTGCTATTGTGAAGTTTACAGAATTAGTGGATATCACTGAACAACTTTACAACCCGTTAAGCTAGTTACTGACAGCCAACTGTCAAAAATATACAAAAGGACATAGACACTAAAGGCTGTGCACTATCCTTATGTGCCTCGTTGTCTAAATTCTATTGAAGTTCTTGTGCAACGTAGAGACCCGCATGGCTATCCCTTGTTGTATCATTGTTAGATCCATGATACATCATCATAGTGTTTTAGCAGCTACAGCTTCTTCTTTTTTATATATATAAAAGAATCAACAACTAATCCGAGTACCGATTTGTACGTCAATTGTGATTGCTACCACTATAACTTTTATGTGAATCTAAGCATGCTCCCACACACCGTCCACAAAGTTAATTAAGGATTTTGGACCACAAAATTTACATAAGACTTTATATGACATCAACCGCCGATTGAGCTTCCTAGGGACTATTAGTAGTGTTAGCTTTATCAAACAACAATTCTTAGATTTATTTTAGAACTCATAAGTAGAATAGCTTTGATTGCTGCTTATCATGTTCATTGCCATTCCATTTATGACATGTTTTTAGTTTATCTGAGAGCTTTCAGTTTGCGGTTCTCTACATGTTTTCATATTCTCAAAGTCCCATCAAGGTAAGTAATAATCATACGGACAGTAACTCTACGATAATATATTTTTAACAGCCTTAAATATTCATATCGAGCACATAAATACCATTAAACATTTTCATTGTTGTTAAAGGACCAAATGTTGACAAAACCCTGACAATTTTTACAATAAAACCATATCTGTGTAAAATTGCTAGAGAAATTAGTGCGGAGTCTAGGGTCTAAACACCAACTCTTAATTGGGTAGAAGCTGCGGGGCAACTGGGGTTGTTAGTTAGGGTACAACTTTTCCATGATGACACAAGATAATGAAATGGTACATTAACCGGGAACTGGGTCCTCATGAAAAAGGAGGGCCTATTTACTATATACAGGAGATTATTATAGCAATTCTCACATAGTTGTGTATGATTTTTCAATCTTTTGGTTATTAAGAGATATTTTCTCATTTCTAAAGAGCTGTAGACATGTCTCATCATTATTATACTTTTGAGCCACACTACCTTTCTATATTTGGTTTATTTAGTATTTCTGTAGTTATTTCTGGTAACTTAGAGCATTACATCAAGGCCCAACCTTGGATGCGGAAGACAGAGAAAGGGAAATCTCACCTCAAAAAAGCCTTGGCTTTGTCTCCACTATTTTCCCCATCATACAACCCCTGAAAGTAGATGCTTTGTTGATAAATCTTAATGGACTAGGACTTATCCTTTAACAAAGAAGCCCCTCTACTTCTATGGAAGAAATAAAATCAAAGGGTGTGGCGTGCGGAGGGCCATTGAAGCAAGGGTCCAACTCTTGACATGATCATTTTGTTTGCTACTTCCAATTACCTGAACTTTCTAAGTTCAATGGTCAATTTATTGCTTCCATAAGGTCTCTCCATAGTATGTATTTTCTAGATTATTTTTGTGTGTTTCTGGTTGTCAGTTTCATGTCAAAACAGAGCTGATCACCTAGGAGCGTGGCTCATTATGCTCTCTGCACTCAATCTTTGTGTTTCTAGTCATTAAATCTAGATGAAACATTTTAGTGGAATCCATGGCCAAGGATTGGGTTTTTATAGTTCTATTTTTAGTGTGAGTGATGCATTTCAATTTTATTTAAATATGTGAGCTCGCTTTATGTTTGCATAAGTTGTTGAGTTTATAATGATACACATTTTTTAATATTTAATGATGAGTTCAACTTGGTAGAAAATGGAACAAAAAGAACAATCACATGAGATAATATCCACTATAAAATTCTTCATAAAAGCTTTGTAGAATCATTACCAATTCATGGTAACTAATCCTTTGTTAATTTTGGAAAATCTCCTTGTAACTCACAATGTTGATATTTCTGTCTCAAAGCATCCTTACAATACTCATACCATGCAGGAAGCCATTTTTACAGTCAGATGGAGAAAGTGGAGCAAAGACGCTGTGAGGTATCAAATGGACAGTTACTATTGATGGGTTGCAACCTTTGAGCTCTAAAAAGATTCCCTCAAGCAGTGGTATGAGAACTCAACTTTTCTCAATTATGGTGAAGTTTTAGTGTGATAACATCTGAGATTTGTTTTTAGGTTGGTTCTCTCTTTAACTGATTTTTTGATTGTGTTGTTGTTGTAGGCATTATAGATGTACCTAATACTGCATTGATATTGATAAAGCACACCCTTCCAATGAAGCTATTTTCTTGCCTGTTATTCAATGAATTAGAAATCTTCAATCCTCAAGATCAATTGCCATTTGCATATGTAAGAGACACGATGACCCCCAAAGTGAGGATTCACATGTTTGAATCAACCATTTTTAATACAATAACAAATGAATATCAACACTCTTACAAAATCAATCAAAGCATTCTCAAGGAGCCTCCTTTGGACCTGCACATTTCTTTAGGTTATGAATCTAGAGCCTGCAAATCATATTTGGACATAATGTGGGCTGCATATTCTGTTTGATTGTATTAATTCATTTCAAATTTGATTGGTTGCTAATATTACAGCTTGTAGAAGCTATCAATTTTTTAAATTGTGAAGAGTAATGAAATAGTAGGAAATAGAAGAATATGAGAGGATCCATACCTGCAAATTTAACCAATCCATGATGTAGATGGATGCCATGAGTGTTAATTTTGTGCTAGATTGGACTAGATGACTTATTAACTTCTCAATAATTAAAATCTTTTTCACTGCCTCTGCCAACATGAGATGATAGAGATTGTGCACCTATATCTAATATGTGTATTACATTTAATGGAGTTGATAGAGATTGGATTGTTTTTCCATGTGAATTCTAGTGGTGGTTCTGGTTATACTGAAAATGAAGGAAAATACAATGAAACATGCTCTTTTGGACAATGGTATCCAAACTAGCTGTACGCCATGAAAACATTTTTAAATCAAACAGAAACAAAGAATTTTTCTAGGTGGCTCTTCATTGTCAACGCAATCCTAAACTGAAATTTGGTGCAAGTTGTATAGGCTTGCATGTGCACCATCGTGACAGAGCTTTTATTAAAGGAGGTGCGACATGGGGACAGATGTCCCCAGATGTTTATTGTTACATTTCTACATCTTATTTAGATTTTCTTCTTCCTATGTCGCCATTGCTCTTCAATTTATGCACATTTATGCATCTTATTTAGATTTGCCTATTCCTATGCCACCATTGTCCTCAATTTATGCACATTTATGCATCTTATTTATATTTGACTATTCCTATGTTGCCATTGCTCCTCAATTTATGCCTTATGGTGTTTCCTTTGCAACATTTGGTGCAAATGATAGCTATAACTTCAACTATATTTTTAAGTTCTATTTCTTTAACTCATTTATCCATTTAATTTAATCTGATTAATAAATTATACAAATTAAATATTTCAATCTCTATCTTTAGTCAAATAAATATTTTTATAATAATATTTATTATTTATTTATAACTCAATAAATTTAAGTTCTCTTTCTTAACTATTTAATCCATTGATTGATTTTTATTAATAAATTTTTCAAATAAAATTTTAATCTTTATTTTTAGTCAAATAAATATCTTTTTATAAATATATATTATTTAATTATAACTTCAACAAAAATTTTAATTTTTATTTCTTTAACTCATTTATCTAATTGATTTGAAATATTAGATATTAGAAATTTTGTATTTTATAGGAAAGAAAGGTACAAGAATTGAAGTAAAAATAGTAATGTACTTAACTCAAAAAACGAAGACATAAAAGTTGAAAAAACCAAATTTGGGATTAGTTAAATTCATCCATGTTTCACTATCTTATCCTTGAATGTTAAGTAACGTTTTGATAGTATTAGGATGGTATTATGTAACAGCTTCCTTCAGACTATTTCTTTCTCTTTTGGGTCTTTGTTAACTACTTAACTGGAAATGATGGCAACTTTTCCCTTGCTGTTAGGGTCGAGTCTGCTAACCCTTCGTCTTCATACTTGTGGCTCAGCTTGAGACAGTTCACCCAAGTTTCCCCATTCAAGGTAACAACTACCTTCCCTAACTGTTGTGCTTTCAACACCGTTTTAATTTAGTGGTCAATAAAGGACTCAACCCTAAATTGCGAGTTGCTGCCATGAGTCGCACCCTCACCGTATGTGGGTTTGACCTCCAGTTTGGGTCCATTCCGTATAGATACTCTACTTCCAATGGAATAAAGACCACTCTTGAGAGTTTCAAATGATGTTCCATCCAAAATACCAACACCCTCTTGCCCGAATTCCTCAATTAGGTTTCCTAAGAGGTTGTCATTTCAAAAGTTTGATGTTGTCTCTAAAATGTTCTTGTTTAGCAGTGTTTCAAGTTCTGTCATTTTCTGTGTTAATGCATCTACAGTTAAGTTGACACTTAATTACATACACACTGGTTCTCCATTCTTAATGCAATAACATGTATATTTGTTGTAATAAATGTAACACTAATTCTTGAAGGAATATTTTATTTTCATAGTTCCTTGCTCTAACTAAGTCCATCAAGCATCTTATAAATTCAACATCTCTTTAAACAACAATCAGCAATTTCGGTGTCCTCTGATTTTGCACCAGATGGATTTCTAGCAGATGCCTGTTTCAATGCAAAACTGTTGAGAAACGCGTAAATTGCATAGTATAATTTAGTGTATCAATGATTGAAAATAGGGTTTTGAGATTGTACTTCTCTCCATCGATAGTGTGCTCTGTCGGGTGGTGCCAATGGCATTGATACGTGAAGCTTTTCGTATGGAAATGACATTGATTCAGTCTGCATCTTTCAACATTTATCTCCAGACTGTCGGATATTCCGTCCAGTTCACCTGATGCAACACAACCATAGGTGTAAGAGTGAATCGAGCCTGAAACCTCTCTAGATGGCAAAAGCTTTAAAATAAAGATGCATTACTAATCATGATGCTGTGGGCCTTGTTGACGAAGGTTGCAAGTGCAAGGTCATAGCTTCTGTGTAGCGCACCGAGCTCCCAACAAAATGTGGTGTTGCTCTTCACAACATCGATGGGAGACTATTGCATCTCGTGATCGTAGGGCCACCATTCGTCGTTGAGCTTCCACTAGTTTTCAAGCCCCTTGGGACCCTCTTTGTACTCAAACTTTCTCTCGTCGTCTGATCGTTTGCACCAACAAAATGGAGTTTTGGATTAAATAACACGAGGACAGGAAATATAGAAGATGAAATAACATAAGCTCAGTTGGCTACATGGGCTCTAACATCCGTTACAGTATGAGTCATTATAACTACTTTCCTTGATCGAACAGTTGAACCTCTTTCAATTGTCTAACACATAATCTTATGGTCCACAATAATGATAGGTGGGCAAGAGGAGAGTTGATTTCAAAGGGGAACGCCTTATGGCGTAATTAATCAAATTAATTAAAAGAGAAAAAAAACATAATTACTTTGGGGATAAATCTCAACTTTTGATTTGTGTATCATATTATGAATATTCTAGAATATTTTGTGGAAGTGAATACAAGGTGGATGGTAGGGATTCAATGGAATATTCTAGGATATGCTTAGTAGTATACACAAATCAAAGGCTAAGATTAGCTCTAAGCAATCATGCATTTTTTTTCTTTTTAATGAAATTGATTAATTAAAAAAAATGTCGTGAACAATACATATTTTTTTGGCATGTGGTATTGAGAAGCCATGAGATTTCCCCATGGTATTGCAACAATGCCTATTTAAGATGAAGAATGTCCATTAGTAGTCATATGCAAAGGTGGATATTTATTTCAAAAGTAGCTATGCCATTGTTTCCATTTTAATTAAATTAAATAATTAAAAAATGGCATATGAACTAGTGTCATATGAAATGCATTATGGCTTTTTGGGCATGTGGGATTTATAAGTTGTAGTATTGTAACAAAGCTTATTTATAGATTAGAACTGTTCATGGTAAAGTGGGTGTGAACCTCCATGGTTAAGAATATTGTTACATGTTACTTTAAATGTATATATGTTTTTACTCATATATTAATGTTTTATAATTAACAATAATAATGATAATTTAAAATAAAGTTACAAATTAGGTTTTTTTTTTTTTTTTTAAGGAATCTGAGATGTATCACGAAGTGATTGTTATAATGTCTATGTTTACAAGCCATTTAATTTATATGGTTGTGATAGTATTGTTGATGGTGTTGGACCAATCAAAATTCAAGATATCTCCTCGATATGAAGTCTCAATTAGACCTCACACCATTTGGTGTAGGAGTCCCATCCGGTATATAAAGGTCTAGTTGTTGAATCTTTAAAGATTTTCCTTGACTCTAACTGTCAACAAGAGAGAGGGATGCAATGGTAACTTCAAAAAACAAGAAGATGTGCATGATGATTGTTTAGTTGTAAATGTGTCAAAGTTATTCTACTACTAGTGGAGATAAGTGAGACTCTAAGAGAGAGGTATTAGTACCACTTAAGAAGAGACACATATGAACCAGAAGGATCTATCTAACATCCAACAGAATAGTCCATAAAGGATGCGATGATCGTTACAACCAACAAATGAAAAGGCCAGTCTAATATCTTGTAGAATAGTCCACAAGGATGAGACATCAATAACAACAATTACACCACATTCTCAATAAGATAAGTACTAAAACAACTGAAATAGTTCAACTATCTTAGCACATGTGACAAAAAAGGTCAGTCTAATATCCTGTGGAATAGTCCACAAGGATGAGACATCAATAACAACAATTACAACACATTCTCAATAAGATAAGTACTAAAACAACTGAAATAGTTCAACTATCTTAGCACATGTGACAAAAAACATGAAGTACAAATATCCGCAGAATAGTCTTACAAACATTCATAATCCATGCATGAAGAACATGTTGGCCTTGAAGTATTATGTTATTAAGTAAAAGTTCCAAGACACATATATACAATGAACATCATTAGCTCCAGTAGTGGAGCATTGGAGCCACTCCTAGCTCCCCAAAAGGACTAGCTTTTCTCTTTAATACTTTGCAGGAGGAGCCAAGATGAACATTTCGTTGTTCATACAATGAGGGAGTATATATAACCAAAGGGTGATGCTTTCCCTTCCTTGTGACTGTTTTAATACCATCATGACTATTTGACTTCCTATGACTTTTCAACTTTACATGACTCTTCATATTCCACATGTCCTTTGGACTTTCACTTTACAATACATTTCTGAAACATATATTACATCATTGGCCACAAGGTGTGGCATGAGACTACTCATGACATGACACTGCTGACATGGATTACTTGATGATGTGAGAATGTCAAGCCACTGCTTCTATTGAGTTTGAGTGTCTGCTTCAGAATGCTCCTTTTTTCGTCTCCATATGACTTAGTGATGAGGAATCTTCAATGATCTTAAGTCTTGAGTTGCAATCACAAACTGATGTCCCTTTGCTTTCCTTGATTGATCGGATTATGTGTTCTACTACAAGCATGTCTTTCATTAGGCTTCCCTCCTTCATCTCCTCCTTCGTTATCTTTCCATGGTATAATAGAGTACCTGCATCTGCAATTCACTCATGACGAGATGACATCAATCTAAAAACCCTCTAGTCTAACATAGTGCATTTTGATCCATTGACTGAGTTGAATCCCGGTGACAAGTTGGGAGAGAGGGCTCAGTGACTGCGTAATTGTGCAATTCAAGCAACCAAGGGTGAGGCTTGAGCTCTCAAATTGCGCAATGCACAGTCCAGGCATGACTGATGGAAAAAACTTCTCAGTTTTGAGAGCTAGTGGGACACCTGAGGGGAACGACACTAAGAGGACATACTTCGCAGTTCCATGAGACAAGAGAGGTTGGGCTACTACCCAATTGCACAGTTTAGAGGCTCAAGGGATGAGCTTGAGGCTTGTGATTGTGCAGGTGCAGTGAAGGCTAGACTGGGAAGAATGATTGCACAATTGTAGAGGTCAAGGTTGGAGTTTGGGCACAGAAACTGCGTAATGCAACAGTCTTGAGAGGTAGGAAATGTGCATTATGCAATGCCAAAGGGAAAGGTCATAGCTAAAGGATTGAAATTACATAGTGTGTAGTTCAGGGAAGCTGGGTGAAGCCAAGTTTCTTAGCCGAGAAGCCTTCTCAGAAATGGCTAAGTGTAAGACTAATTAAACTGATGTGAACACTGATATGACTTTGACTGTGATCTCACACTTAGAATACTTGACGACATAACAATAAATATCACCCAGGACACATGAATAATGCATTTCCCTCCGTGTGACAGCTTTACGACCAATTACGACAAGTGTGACACTTAAGATAGACTTTGGACGACACTTGGGCGACCATGCTTAAAACTTTGTGAATAAGTGCGACAAATTTTTACATTGTTAGAAAAACTCATACACAAAGATAGACCCTTGAAACCATCAGAACATGCTTCTACACATTGTGTGACAACCAATAATGCCCAAAAGATGACAATTTACCCAACTTGCAAAGGGAGCAAAATACTTCAAGGAAGTTCATGAAATAAGCTATGCAAATTACAATCCGAAAAATATTATCATTTAAACCTATGTGAAATTAGGATTTTAAAAATTAAAGCAATTTGAATACCAAATACCAAACTTGAAGCGTAGTATGTGTTCAACACATGAATCGGTTAATGTGTATAATTTAAATTTATTATAACAAAAACAATTAGGTTATTTGTTTTTTTATTTTTTTAAATCTTGGCAGTACCTTTCTATTCCATTTTCATAAACATCAACAAACAATTTTTACAACAAAATACATCAGGGTTAGAGTACCCGCAATCGTTGCTTGTGAACTGAGGAGCATGGTTGTGCTGGAGCAACCCTTTCACAAACACCCTTGAAGCTTCAGAGAGGCGACTAGCAGCTATACCAGACCTGACTGGGTTCTCTAAACCATACCCCAAATGTGTTCCCTCTAATCAAAACTTATGCCATCTCTCGCTTCCATACTTAATACTTACCACCTTGTGCATGCAGTGGAGTAAATGAGGGTCGCCATCCAACCACCGTCTATTATGGTTCATAATACCTCTATTCATGGCACGGATCTCATCGCTACCAATTCACCAACACTCACATCAATCAGGGAACAATTAGGTTATTTTTAAAAATCATGAAGATTTAAGTTTTATTAAAACCTATGTGAATTTAGGATTTTAAAAATTAAAGCAATTTGAATACCAAATACCAAATTTGAAGCCTAGTCTGTGTTCAACACATGAATTGGTTAATGTGTATAATTAAAATTTATTATAACACAACAATTAGGTTATTTTTAAAAATCATGAAGATTTAAGTTTTATTGACTTCTTATCATTGGAGATCCACTTTTTTAGAGAGAACATTTAGAAATCACATTGAACTGTGAAGAATATTATTATTAACTGCCCAACATCATAGTGGTGGCTTGTGGTTGGTTCCAGAACTATCAACTCATTTCAGCTGATATCTCTCGTCAACCACATAGTTAGCTTCAAATCCTGCATGGTGATTCCATATTGTTCTCAATGAATCATGACATAATCTTCCCAGTCTCTTCGGTTGTTTTTTGCTGGGAACCAGTTGTTGCACACACCTGACTTTCTAGGAGATCTACGCCATTATTTGAACGATTCAACTTAAGTTTCACCACTTGAGGCATTTGTGTCCCAAAGGTTATTAAAGGTTAGCGCGTGGATATGTGTGTTTTGCTCTGCGTTGTGACTCAACTTTTGAATGATTCTCTCCAGTTTCGTAACATGTAACGACAATGGCAATGACAATGAAGGCCTATACAATTGTAGTGGCAGTTTCATACACTGTGATCCTGATGTTCCCTCTCTTTGGCATCGCAAACGCTGCTGAAGCACCAACTCTGGTGCATCTTTGGTGGGCTTTGTAAACCACAGAAGAAATAGGAAATATACCAGCCATCCGGAGCAGAATCTGTAGCTTGATAATTGAAATATTGTGCAGCAGGTGGGATAAACTCATATTATCGAACCAGGTTTCATTTCAAAATTTTGGTGCACAACTCCAGTTTGAAATATTGGGCGCGATATAGAATTTGAAATCCTATTGCGTTCAATTCACTTCAGGAGTAAAAGCTGCAAAGCTGTCGGGAAATAAGGGAGAGTCATGAAGGTGTTGGAAGCCGAAAATTCCATGATATGTATGACCATCATATGATGATAAGGGTATGTGCGGAGGTGAGATGCCACTTAAAACATGCGATACAATTCAATCTCCATAAAATATAGATACAAACATCATTAATCTATATTTTCTTATTGAATACTATTTCTATTCAGTCTGAGATGCTTTGGCTCTTTCAATTTTACAATGTCAATCATAATGCTTATGATATATATCCTTGCCAGAGACGCCAATCATGATGTTTAAACTTTTACTTATGATATATATCCTTCTCATAGGCACTTCTCATTGTAGAGCAAGTTTGTTGCCATAAAAAAAACATGTACCACTTAGACAACATGTAATAATTAATTATAATGATAATTCATACATATTTTTGTAAACTATTTTAAAATTTGGAGTGATAGGGGAATGATGATACTTCTCTATCCTTGCTTAACGGGCTCGCAGAAAAATGACACATCTGTGTAAAATCATTTTCTGTGAAATGATAATGGAATTTTATATGTTAGTTGTGTCGAGAGAGGTGTTCTTTTATATGTTAGTTGTGTCGAGAGGTGTTTTTCCAACTCATGTAGTATGCATTGTAGTTGTCGAGGGAAGAGGTGCTCTTAATGTCATTCTAGTTGTGAGAGGAACTTGCGAAATGTTTGAGAGGTGATCATTTAATGTAATAATTTAGCGTTTTTGATTCAGTAAAAAATATATATAAATATTTTATTTTTTAAATTTTATATTATATATCTATATATATATAGATATAGATATAAGTATATAATAATAATACAAATAAAAATGGTCATGGTATTGATCTATGGTATTCATGTGAAATATAATGGAATATAGGTTGTTTATGGTATTGATTTATGGTATTTATCTAATATAGTTACTTCATAGTATTTATGTGGAGTATAGCTTTTGGTATTTATATGGAATATAGCTCGTTTAAAAAGGGAAATTAAACTAGTCTATATACACCCTAATTTTGATCTATCAAGTGCCAAAACGGATATCTCAAAACTGACTGAAATGAATCTAGATTGGTAAAATTTGGGAAGATGGGGTGAATGAAAAAATTGAATGAGTGAGATCAAAATACCTTTATGGTATTTTTATTTAAGTTGAAACTTGTGTATAAACCAATGAGATCAAAAATTTTATGTGATTTAATATCTAACCCCTTATATTACTTTATTTATGGACATAAGGGTAAATATTTCTGCATAATAAATATAAGGGAAGAATTTATGTATTATTTTCTTAATTGATTTTTTTTATTTTTTTAATCTAAAAACCTCTTGAGTTGGCATTATATATGTACAACACTAGAGTCTAGTTCTCTTTTAATTATAAATAATATTTTTAGATAATTTGGAGGGTGTAGGTTATATATTATATATTTTGAAAACTTGGCAATTGGTTTTTTAGAGATTTATGCCAATATTTCAATGGTATTGGTATAAATCGTATTTCCTTTAGAAGCAATATACATTTTGAATGTTTAATCTTGACACTAATGTCATATGACATTCAACCCCTTTGCAAATTATAAATCCTACTCAACACCCTATGCATCCCCTTTTCATTGCTTTGCAACAACTCCTTAAAGACCATGTTAAAAATCATATCAACATGTTTTAAGGATGGAAAGCATATCCTACACATTAATTTCTCATCTTTTTTTATTCCTCAATTTATATTTGCAATCCCCAAAGCTTCAAAATAACAATGGTTCCCGTTGAAGTTTCTAAGTCCAACAATTAGAAACCCTCCATGTACTTTCTGATTTATTCCTTCGTACTTGTTCTGATTAATTAACAAGTTATTTACCATGTAAATATTGAAAATAAACACAAGTACATGCTCAACACATTACAGATCATCAACTGAAGGAAACAGAAACAAGCACACAAATGACACCGTTATTTTTGGACTAATGTCCCCAGAAAAACCGAATGCGGGAAAGCCAATGCAGCTATTTGAGGGTTTGATTTATTAAGTAGTTTCAGAATACAATCCAGGTGCCAAATCTGACTCACCCAACAAAGAAAAATCTCGGTAATAGTACCTCTCCTTCAGAGACAGATGCTCCAGCTGAAACTCCGGATAAACACTCCAGCAACTCCTCAGCTCCAATCTGCCCCACGAAAAACCTTAGCGTCAGCCTCTAGGGACTGTGTCAGCGTCTTCTTCCCTCTGCGTCAGCTTTCCTAACAGTTCCGACAGTTCCGGCAGTTCCCGATAGTTCTAATAGTTCCTGGCTGTTTCCGCTTCTGCCCTTTGCATCAGCTTTCCTGGCAGTTCCCGACAGTTCCGACTTCTGTCCTTTGTGTCAGCTTTCCCTGCTGCTGCGCTGATCCTCCCGACACTATGTCTGCCTCTCTGCTTCTGTATTTCATGCCCCTCAGCTACAACTCCAAATCACTCTCTCAACTTTCTTAGCAAACCCAGCCCCAGAAAGTCGAAATCTTGATCTCTTGGTGTGTTCTCCAAGTGACCCTCAAACCTCCTCTTATACTTTTCTCGTTGACAGATCAACGACCAAGATTAAGTCCCTAATCAACAACTAAAATTAGATTTGGCTTGATCCATGACTTTTGGACCATTCTAACACAATTTTATATTAATTCACATTAATATTTTAATTCCCCTAAGTTTAGACTTAGGGACCCCATTAAAAATATTAATTATTTTAATATCTCCCAAACTGTTTAGAATCTACCCAAACCCTTTCTGGGTATTGGATATCTCATGTGCCTTAGCCTCTCCACCAAATTTCGTGGCTAGATCAGATCCGATGCTACCCCAAATCAACACTCCCTCTTAACTAGGATTATGCTCTAGAAATACTCCTCACTAAGTATTACTCTGATCATCCGACATCAGTCCCTAATGCTAGGCCTGTTGCCCATCATTTGTACTGTTGCATCCCGTACTTCCACCCATGGCCCTTCCACTGCCACAGTTTCATCTGTACAACAAATCCCTTTGCATCTGTGTTATTGACCATGGCCCTGCCACTGCCACCACTGCGTCTACACTGCATCCCCTCTCATCATGCCACATCGTGTTGCCCATAGCAATGCCATTGCTAACTGCTGCACTATAACTCAGTTACTGAGAATTAAGTAACTGATCTCCCAACTCTGACATCTCTGTTAGGCTAGAGACACTCCCGATGTTGAAGCTCCCTCTGTCACTGACAAGTGCTCCCTCTTTGACCTCTACGTTGCCACAACAACTCCCTACATCTCACACCATTACACACCTCTCTATGTCATCCTGCACTGGTACAACACTCCCATGCCTCTTACACTGTCGCAGCCTGCTAGCCTCGCATTGTCCTGGGAATCTTACACTGTAGCTCTCTTTGTCGCTCCATCATCATCCGTCTTTACTGACATCCTCCAGTCTTGCTACTCCTCTTCGGGGCTCCTATAGCCAGGTATAATCCAAGAGGTTGAGTACCTCGAGGATCTCGCTCCTCATTTTCTGTAGTCCTCCTGACTACAACTCGATGTCTCCCCACTTTCACTCAAGTGGTGTGTGTGCACTCATGGCACAATAATCGTCTATCTCCACTTCCTTCTCTGCCCTTGCTAGCGCTGCCTTGGTCTCAGAAGCTTCTCCCTTGCTCTTCTTCCTCGGACACTGGGTCGCATAATGAACCAGCTCCCCACAATGGAAGCATTTGACCTTGGAGAGGTCCTTCTTCTTCCACTTTTCTTGCTTACCCTCAGATGTTAGGGCAACATCCACCTCCTCCGTCTTGATTCTGATCCCCTTATTGCTGCTTCCCGTATTGTTCACCCTCCTAATCTCTTCTTGGCGAAGAACTGCCCACATTTCCTCCCAATCTGGAAGGGTCGCCCTACCCAGTATTCTCTGGAAAAACACCTCCTAGTCTTTTGAGACTGCATTCAGGGTTGTTCTCACCATCAACTTTGGATCTAGTGTGGCCCCTATGGAAGTCAACTGATCTTGGATCTCCTTCAATCGACCAAGGAAGGTGTCGATCTGTTCTCCCTTCTGCATCTGGTATGACACAACTAATTTTCTAGGAATCAGGGCCTCCCACATCTCCCTTGCCATATTCTTCTCAGTAATATGTGGTACTATATGATCCTTGACCCTATCAAGAATGATACTCTTGTCCCTTGCCATTGCTTCCTCATACCTGTCATTGTTAGCTGGGTCAACTAGGATTGCTATCGTCTTCAAGGCAAAGTGCTTGACACGATTTCTGTCAAGTACAAATAAGATTCTAGCCTTCCACACTATGAAGTTTGAGGCTTCATCCAGTATGTCCTAGTATCTTACCCCGTGTAGTGCCATTCCGCTGCTCTTCTACTTCCCTCCTAGAAGTTATTGATGTGACTCCCTCTGAGCCTCGATTTCCCTCTTGGAAATCCTTCTGTCGATGTTGAGATTCCCCCTACTCTGATCGTCTGTGCAACTGCACCACTGATCCAGATTTCTCGACTAGAAACCCTCGGTAACAACTCCCTCCTCCTTGGCCTTTCCCTATTAGGTATTGTTCTGACAATAATACCCCACTAACTCCACTCTGCAACTTATCCATAACCTCTTAAACCCCAACAACTAGAAGGTGAGAGCTCCTAGGCTCTACGCAGTCCCAACACCGACAAACTAACTCCCTAAGCAACCTATGTCAGCCCTTCTGGCCTTTGCGTGAGCCTGTCTTTGCCTCCCTCAGCCTCTGGACAACCTCTTCTTGGCCCAAACATCATGACGTAGGCACTGCATCACCCCTTCCTTGTTGTTTTGCTGCTAAGAACATCTTCTATCACTTGGGACAACTGTTTTCTGCTAATTTCCTCAGTTCTCCTGTGATCTACAACCATGCTTCGATACCATGTTGAAGTTTATAAGTCTAACAGTTAGAAACCCTCCATGTACTTTCTGATTTATTCTTTCTTACTTATTCTGATTAATTAACAAGTTATTTACCATGTAAATACTGAAAATAAACACAAGTACATGCTCAACACATTACAAATCATCCACTGAAGGAAACAAAAACAAGCACACAAATGACACCATTATTTTTGGACTAATGTCCCTAGAAAAACCCAATGCGGGAAAATCGGTGCAACTATCTAAGGGTTTGATTTATTAAGCAGTTTCAGAATACAATATGGGTGCCAAATCCAGCTCACCCAACAGAGAAAAATCTCGGTAGTAGTACCTCTCCTTTGAAGACATATGCTCCATCTAAAACCCTGAATAAACACTCCGACAGCTCCTCAACTCCAATCTACCCCACAAAAAACCCCAGTGTCAGCCTCCTTTTCCCTCTACGTCAACTTTCCTGGTAGTTCCAATAGTTCCCCGCAGTTCTAACTGTTCTCGACAGTTTCGGCTGTTCTCGACAGTTTTCGCTTCTGCCCTTTACGTCAGCTTTGTCGGCAGTTTCAGAAGTTCCCGGCATTTCTGGTTGTTCCTGATAGTTTCGGCTTCTGCCCTCTGTGTCGGCTTTCCTGTCAGTTCCGATTGTTCCTGACAGTTTCGTCTTCTGTCCTCTGCGTCAGCTTTCCCGACAGTTCCTAGTAGTTCCGGCTTCTGCCCTCTGCATCAACTTTCCCAACTGCCGTGATGATCCTCTCAGTACTATCTCTGCATCTCTGCTTCTGTATTCACTACCCCTCTGTTGCAACTCCATATCACTCTCTCAACTTTCTCAGCAAACCCAACCCCAAAAAGTCGAAATCTTGATCTTTTGGTGTGTTCACTAAGTGACCCTCAAGCCTCCTCTTATACTTTTATCGTTGACAGATCAATGGCTGATATTAAGTTACTAATCAACGGCTAAGATTAGCTCTGGCTTGATCCATGACTTTTGGACCATTCTAACACAGTTTTATGTTAATTCACATTGATATTTTAACTTCCCTAAGTTTAGACTTAGGGACTCCATTAAAAATATTAATTACTTTAATATCTCCCAAATTGTTTATAATCTTCCCAAACCCTTTCTGGGTATTGGAGATCTCATGTGCCTTAGCCTCTCCACCAAATTTCGTGGCTAGAGCACATTCGATGCTACCCGAAATCAATAGTTTGCATAAATGGTTGTAGAAACATGTATGGATGTTCAAAATTAGGTTACTATTTAACCAATAAAAAGTATCAAGGAATCATGAAAGTTAAATGGTGTGTCATGGAAGAAAATGTTGAGAAATTTAGGGAATTAGGAATTAGGTAATTTCTCCTATAATGCTAACTGCTTGTGAGGAATTTTTACTTTTCTTAATTATATTCTTCTTTTACTTGATTATTATTACGTGTTCTTCTTCATCAAACAACTGCCAAACCATAAAGAATAAAGAGACAAATGACACAAGATGTAGGCAAATCAACTAGGGCCAAAACTTCTCCAAGCTTGAGAGGAAAACCCAATGAATTCTTCTTCTTATAGAATCTTTAATTGGTGAATTTCAAAACCTAGACCCTTGACCAAGAACCCTTCCAAGACCAATTCAATGCTCCTTCTTAGAGTAGTTCCTCTTTCTAGAAACTTCGACCTACCCAACAACTGCACCTTTGACCTTCCCATAATCTGCAACTTCAATTTGCCCAGAAACTGCAAATTCAATTGCAACCAGAAATTTCAACTGCAACTTTGATTTTGCCTAGAAACTGCAACTTCTCTTCTTCTCTTAGGTAGATTCTCTCTAGACTTGCCCAAAAATCAAAACCTCGACTGCAACCAGAAATTGAAACTACGACTTTGATTTTTCCTAGAAACTGCAACTTATCTTCTTCGCTTAGGTAGATTCTCTCTCCTAGAGAATTTGGCTTCCAGAACAACTCTTTTTGTGATCTAACTTCACTTCTGTAACTTGGATTCGCTCCAACAAAATGTGCCCTAATTCCTTCACACGTGTGGAGAGAAGTAGCCCAAAAACAAAACCCAAAACTTTGACTTCTCTTTCCTTTGATCTCCTCTTCTTTGTACTTCTTTTCATCTCTATGATCAAAATTGAGTGAGTCGGAGTATCTACAACAAATGAGGCTGAGTGCCCTATATATAGAATTCCTTGTGCCTCCTATTAGGTTGACTTGACATGTTCTTAGGCTGACTTGTTCCTTTAGGCCAACTTGATGCTTACATGATTGACTTGGTCTTGGAGGGCCTTTTGATTCTAATTTGACTCAAATAATTTTCTTACAATATACAACATGCCCAAATGGGTCATTCATACATGACAATGACTCAATGACTTTATAACAAACCTAGAAGCACACTTATAAAATAAATTCTTTTGAGCATGAAACCCATGCCTCAAGACCTATAATAATAAATTTATTTCTATTTCTTTCATTAAATACATAAAATCATAATTACTCATGTCATTATGAAGACCAAACCTAGTGACATATTTCAACACTCCCTCTTAACTAGGGAGGTAAAACATAATTCATACAAAGTACTTGGACATTCTCAATATGAAGAATTCTCATAAGAAGAGTTGGATTGGTAACCCATATGTTTAGCATTATATTATCGAACATTGTCATATAGCAAGGTCTTGACTAACAAATCTATCTCTCCACAAGATCAAAGCATAATGTTGGCCAGACCAATGATGTATATACACCTTCATAATTGTCTCTCTCGGAACATACCCCCACCTGAGTTCTCTCATAGTATGTTTCCCTAGGACTATTCTTATCTTGGATTCCTAATCCTCAAAGAATATAGGTCCTCTACGACTACTCTCATCTTGGATAGCCTAACATATCCTTAAAGAGTATTAGATGTCATATGCTTATCCAATCCTGCATTCTATCTTCCCAAGTGAAGACAAGAATGATGTGTCTATCTCTCCCTCTTAATTAGGTAGGATATACCTATTCCAATAAAGGAATGTACTCATTCCTATGGAAGGAATGTACCTAAGCTCCCTCTTGGCTTAGGAATTTTCTTCCAAGTTTCTACCAAGTTAGAAACTTGTTTCCAGGATCCCTGTTAATTAGGGACCTACCAACTAATTGAAGATCAAGGGGAAAGGATCAAGCTATCGGGAACTTTACAACTCTTGCACTCCTTACTTCTGCCTAGACACATGTTTCCATGGATTTAATTATAGTTCTTTCCCAAAGTCAGGCAACAAATTAGTCATCATGATGGTTATTGATAGAGTTTCCAAATATGCTCATATTTTCACTCCACCACACCCATTTACCCCAAAATTGGTGGTTCATGTTTTCATGGATCAAATATTCAAACTTCATGGCATGCCAACTTCCATTATGTCTGATTGAGACCCCACTTTCTCTAGCAGTTTTTGGAAGGATCTTTTCAAGCTACAAGGAATGCAACTCCAATTGAGTACAACTTATCATCCCCAAAATGATGGTCAAACAGTGGTAGTCAAAAAATGTTTGGAGACCTATCTGTGGTGCTTCACTTTAAACAAGCAACATCAATGGGTACAATGGCTTCCTTTAGCTGAATGGTGGTATAATACTAGATATCATGAATTCACAAAGATGATGCCATATGAGGCATTGTATGTCCAACTCCCACCTTCACCAACTTCTTATATCCCTAAATCTTCCAAAGTACATATAATTGATCAGCTCCTACAAAACCAGGACTTCTCATCTCAATGATAATCTACATCAAGCTCATAATAGAATGAAGCAACATGCCAACTAACATTGTTCAGAGAGGTCATTTCAAGTAGGTGACTTGGTGTTCTTGTGACTCCAACCTTATAAACATACCTCTCTCAAAGAAAAGGGCTACCAAAAACTAGCCCCAAAATTCTATGGGCCTTATCAGATACTTTAGCATATAGGAGTTGTCACTTACAAATTGGCCTTGTCGACTACTTCAAAAATCCACCCCGTCTTCCATGTATCCTGACTCAAGAAAGTTGTGGTGAACAACTGCAGGGTTCAAACAAGTCTTCTAGAATTGGATGAGGAAGGTTCACTTTGGATCTGACTTGAACAGGTCCTCGATACTTGTGAAAGGCATCTCTGCGGTCGGACGATTGAGGAAGTCCTCATCAAGTGGAAAGACACCTCTTCAGAAGATGCGACATGGGAACCAACCACTATTCTTCAACAGTTTTCGTAGCTTCAGCCTTGAGGACAAGGATTATTTTAATGGGGGAGGGCATGTTAGGGTCCAACCCTAACCCCTTTATTTATGTAATAATCCCAAGGGGCCTCGTCAGAGTCATAATTAGTTAGTTGAGTTAATAAAGCCCATAAGAAGTTATCCACATTAATAGTAACTATAAGTGTTTGACCTACATTATAAAAAATGGACCACAATTAGTTATAAACGGGCGGCAGTTAATTAATAAAGTGGTTAACCCATGTTATGAAAGGGACCACCAATATTTATGATTTTGGATCTCATAAATGTATCAATAGTATATATAAAGGGAAGAAAAATTGAGGTTGCCCCCTCGAAGAGGAAAGTGAATATTGTATTTTGCTTTTGAATAATAAAATATCTTTGCAACCTGTCTCAATTCATGTTATATTTCTATGTTTCTAAAAATATTTTTTCGTATTTCTACCATTCTGTTATTCTCGCAGGTCAAGTAAATAACACCATGGGTGTGCTAACATGTTTGCAAGATTCCATACCAATTTTTTTCGATTTTTGTTTTTAGATATTTGCATTGAGAAATGAAGATATATGTGCCTAATTGAGAGACTTGTAGGCCAAGGAAGAATGATAGTTCTCCCAAAGTAGACATCTCAAACTCCTTTTGCATTTTTTTGCAAATTTTTAACCCATTACTTTCAAATCACTCCCAAAAATGATATCATATACGTATACAACAATGGTTAGTAGATTTTCATTATTATATTTAATGTTATAAAGGTTACTATATGTTGTTTCTTGTTTAAATCCTTGCTATTGTAATTATTTGTCCAACCTTGCATACCAAGCTCTTGGTGCTTGTTTTAACCCATACAACACTTCATTTAGTCTACAAACATGATCTACATCTTCAGATAGATGAAATCCCTCTGGTTGTTTAATGTATACTTCTTCCTCTAGTTCACCTTTTAGAAAGGTAGATTTAACATCCATTTGATATACCTTAAGTTTCTATGACTTGCAAAGTCCAGAAACATTCTAATAGCTTATAATATAGCTATAGGGGAAAAGGTTTCTTCAAAAGAAGTGCCTTCTACCTATGCATATCCTTTGTATACCAGTCTCTCTTTATTTCTTACTACCCATACATCTTCATTCAACTTGTTCTTTGTTAGAGTGTTTTCTTCTCAATGATGTACGAAAATAACCCACTTAAGATAGTGGATGACAAACGATCTCAAATGGTTGCAAATTATGATCTTGACACCTTTGCAGAAGCTTCAGGCCATCTAGATTGGGATGTAGCTATGAATGAAGAATATCATTCATTATTGGAAAATGATACATGGGATCATTTTCCTCTTCCAAAGGGATGAAAACTTGTTAGATGAAAATAGGTTTACATAACCAAGTTTGGACCAGATGGAAAAGTTGATAAACATAAAGCTTGTCTTGTTGCTAAGGGTTTTTCACAAGTTGAAGGCATTGACTATACATAAACCTTCTCTACTATTGCCAAAATGAACTCTATCTACCATGTTATTTCCCTTGCTACCTTTTTCAAATGGGAAGTCCATCAGATGGATGTTAAATCTGCCTTCTTGCATGAAGAAATCTATATGGAAAAACCTCCTAGATTTATGCATATGGTCTGCTACACCACTTTCACATGGAAGACTATAAGTGATCCCATTCTCCCTTTCATTTTGGAGCCAAATTTTTTGTCACTTGTACTTCCCCTGAAGTTGATGCTACCTTATACCGTCATCCTGTAGGAAAACTTTTGTATCTGACCCATACTTGTCCTAACCTTTCCTTTGTTGTTGGCCTTATTGCTCAGTTTATGAAAAAACCATATGAAAGTCATTGGAAAGTAGCTAAAAGAATACTTCATTGTGTTCGAGGTACAGTTCAGATTAGGATTTATTACAGTATAGAAGCATCTCCTCTATTAGTTGGTTTCACTGATTTTGATTGGGCTGGTGACCCTGATCATCAGAAGTTTACTGTGGGTTATGTCTTCACTCTTGGTTATCGACCTATTACATGTGCTTTCAAGAAAAAAAGTGCCATTTCTATTTCTTCAGCAGAAGTAGAGTATCGTGGTGCCGTAGAAGCTAGTAAGGAAGCCCTATGGCTTCGTCAGATCCTGTCAGAGTTTGGCTTTCAGCAGCAGCATCAGACTACACTTTGGTGTGATAATCAAATTGTCATTCAACTATGCAAATATCCAGTCCAACATCAGTGTAGCAAACACATTGAACTATGCATGCACTTCATTAGAAAGTTCCTTCATGACCATGTTTTTGAAGTGCAATATTGTTCAACCGATGATCAAGTTGCAGTCATCTTCATAAAGGCTCTCACAGAGGCGAAGTTTACTAAACTTCGATTTATGGTTAGAGTTCAGGAAGTTGTCACTAAGGGGGGATAGGCTGTAATGCCTCCTTCCTTCTCCTATTGTGTCATATTTGTACATCCTTCAATCATATCCCAAGTTTTTCTTAAGGGGGGATGTTAGGATATTCCGACACATAGGAAATAGTTAAGTATAACTTGGTCTAGTTATAGTTAGGTAAAGTGTGTTTCTTTAGTATGTACTTTTTGTAACTTACAATCCGAAGATCACGATATGTTCTAAACATGAAGTGATCCAACGGTCCATTCTCTCCTTGGTATTGCCAACACTTGATTCGTGGCTTAACACCAGATTGGTCCATGATCTCTATTTAAAGAGCATGGAGGTCATTTGTAAGGTGACCGTTCATGAGAGAAGCTTATGTAAATTTTATTTCTTTTACATTAATAAATTTCTTGAAGTGGTCGTATTGGCTCAGGCCATGGACTATTTCCCTCTTTGAGGGTTTTAACCACGTCAAGAACACTGGTGTATTGATCTGTGATCTGTTTGTGAGTAGTGTCCTTTGAATTCCTACACCAATGCGTCTCTTATTGTTTCCTTCTGTGCTCTATATTTTGAAGGGCCTCTTCCTCTTCTACTATCAACTCTAAGGTTCTGCCTTCAAGAATGATTCTTTGTTGGATGTGTTATCACTCCAGGAAACTCTCCTAGGTTGTAGCTCGAAGATGCCTGTTAACATATAATCTTCAATATTGTTCTCTGAACTATTGAAATGAATGATGGTTTGGATCAAGCCAAATAACCATTTCAACTCTATTTTTACTCAAGACATGCATGAACACCCTAGCTTTCTAAGGATTTAGACCACTAATGTTCAATAGTTTGTAGATTCAATGGATAGATGGAGAATACCGACCGTCCCAGCAGATGCATATATAAAAACATATGAATGGCCAACTACAGGAAGGAAAAGAAGAATGAAAATCTAATTTATCAATGCAGAGATAAGATGACAGTTATTTGGGATTAGACACGGAAGAAACATGAACAACCTATTCAATTGCAAATCCAATTTATCAACGCAAAGATAAGATGACAATTATTTGGCATTAGACACAAAAGAAATCATGAATAGACTATCCAAGTGCAAGCTTAGAACAAAAGAGAAATGGATATTGAACATGTAACAACAAAAGAAGCTTATATTTTCTAGAATGAAGATGAGAATCTTGAGTAGCAAAGTCTCTACAGTCTCCAGAAGTTGAACCCTTCATACATTTAGCTTTCAGCCTTTTATAGGCCTTTTACAATGCTCCTAAGCTCTTCAAAGGCTCAGAGTGTCTTAATCTATCCCTCTGTCTATTTAAACAACTTTGATACCATGACTAGGCATGCATGGCTCAGAGGTTTCTTCTTCTGACAGAAGAGTAACCGCATTCGAGTAGTTTGCTGCGCTAGCGGAGAGCTCTCTCGTGCCAGAGATGCTCCATGATGTTTGTTTTGGCTGTGTTGCACTGTTGATGCTCCATGATCTTTTTTTGGTTGTGGCTGCATCGTGCTGGGCCCTTTTGTTTCCCTTTCCGGTCTCTGTTTCCTAGCAATCTATCTCCCAACCTCTGTTATGTGCTGGAAAGGGTCTTCGGGCCTATGAAATCCTTTCAAATGTGGGCAATGACTGTTTTCTCTTTAATACAGAAAAACGCTGCAACAATGTAAAATCTCGCCCATCTCTGTCCTTCTAGACTTCAAAAGTCTTCAGATATGTCCTATTGATCTATCGGGTCCGCCCTTAGGGTCGCTATCGTATGTCGCAGACGGCCTGGTCCCTGTCTTCCCTTTGTATTTGAAAATATGTTAAAAAACACTAAAAACCATGAAAAATCGTCTTTAGCGGACCCAAAATATTTTATATTTCATTTCTGAACCCTTTTGGGTTTGAGTCTTATCACATCGGTGCCACTCCTTGGTTCCCTTTGTATTTCATTATATAATGAAAATACACAAAATACATTAAAAATGGCCTTTCTTGTGGACTTCAAAATTTATGAAATATCATATATAATGTCGTCGGGTCTGGTTCATCGGGTCGCGTCGGGCCCGTGGTTAGCGCCCCTTAATGCTTCCCCGATAGCGAAACCTCGATGTAACATGGGCCGTCGATCTGCGCGCTTGATCAACGGTCCACATTGAATTGCCGATCGCCATCGCAATGCCCACAGGTCTGCGCCGATTGCGACTGTCTGCCTGTGCCGATTGTGACCGCCGATTGCGATCGCTGAACAGATCTGCTGATGTGATCCGTCGATCAGATCTGGACCGTTGATCTGCTAGATTAGACAGCTGCTGTGCTTTCTCAGTTTAAGCCTCCGATATGTGGTTTTTCATTGTTTTTTCAGTGTTTTAGCCTCCCGATAGTGTTTTTCCTCCCTTTTAAGGGCTCTCCTCTTGCGCGTGTTTCGATATTTGGATGATCTTAAGCACAATTTGAAGACTTAAAGAGCATATTTGGATCCATTGGCATGATTTTTCTGGCTCGTGGAGACTTTAAAGAGCATATTTGGATCCATTTTTGGGCCATTTGCCAACAAGGCTAACACTGGGTCCTTCTGGGGATGAAAGCCTCCCTGTGGAGGTTTCAAGAACTATAGAACAATGCCTTTCCTGTAAAACCAAAATCAAATCTTCCTCCCAGTGTTCCATTGGGCATGGAGGCTATTTTGCAATGAAATAAAAACTGGAAAAAATATATTTACATTACCAAGGCTTTAAAGCCTTAAATGAAATAAAGTTTCAAAAACCACCCATTAACTGGACCATCCAAAACATCTCCTCCTTCCAGACTGTGCAGAATGAAAATGTTGCTCGTCTGAACTTGAGCGATGACAAACAAACCTGTCCATAAGGCATCAAATTCATCATGGTTGCCCTTCTTTTCCTTCAACGCATCCCATTTGAGGACCTAGTCACCAAACTGAAAATTGTCCCATTTTACCTTTCTATCAAAAGTTTCTTTGTCTTGGTCAATGTGTATTTCAGAAAATTCATCAAAGACTTATAAAAGCCTATTAATTTAGTCATCCTCTTCAAAAAAATTCCAATATTTGACATTGTCAGGCAGAGATGGTCTATATTTCACCTCATCTCTGTATGCTTTCAGCCTTGGATGTTTTGCTTGGAAGGTTTTGTTCACATGAAAAGTTAATATAAAAGATGAATTAGTGCATTCCTGTATGGGGGACACAAGGAATACTCCTGCTCTTGTAGCTTCCTTAGAGCAAGCCCCATCAAAGAACATATCCCAAATCTGTGGGCCTTCTTCCTCTGTGATCTGGCAAACTAGTTTCTTAAGCTGCGTGGAGGCCAACTGAGATTCTTCAATATGAAGAAAACAAGCTCCAAAATTAGTGTCAATATCATAGATGGGATTATTAATGGGATTCCTTTCATCATTGATCATATAAGCCAGCTGAGATTCTCTGTATAATCTCCTGTTTTCACCTCCAAAAACTGGGACAGTAGCATAGGACAGGTCATTTTGCAATGTTCCACCTAATCTCTTGATCCAACCTCTGGAAAGAAACATGCCAAACTTGGGGGGTACATTTGCTACCGCAATATCCGTCATCATGCTCTTCATGGGTAGTTGAGAGAAAGTGATAGCTAGGTCCTTGATTAATCCCAGACATTTCACTTTTCTAGATTCAAAAGAAAACAAGTCATGATAAGGCTTGGTAATGTCAAGACCCAGCTTATCCATGACAGCCTTGGGCATTAGATTATGGCTGGCTCCAGTGTCTCAAAGGCAGCTGTGAAGGATTTTATCATGAATAGTCAGAGAGACATAGAATGATGGGGAGCTATCCTCACAATTTTCAATCATTGGGCTGAGAATAACAACTGGTTGGTCATCTTGCAGATTTACATAGTCAGGGGAGGCTTGGATGGCTTTAGGCTCAAGGGCCTCAAGGATCAGTTTCTTGAAGGACTCATTCTTTACTAGTTCAATTAGAGGCATATGTATTCTTAGCTTCTGAATTTGTGATTGAAAACTGAAAGGAGAAGGAGACTTGTCAAGGCCTCTTACCTTGTGAGATGGAGCTTTGAGGATGATAGGATCAACTGTTGGTTGCTTCTACTTATTAGCTTGTTGTACTACAGGGGCAGTAGCTCTTTGAATAGGAGTTTCCTTGGAATTATTCATCTTTGACCTCGAATTATATCTATGCTAATCTTCAGTTTGCAGAACAACATCACCATCCTATTCTTGGTTAATCTGGTCATTGAATAATGACTTTTCATAGGCGACTGAAGTCAAAAAGGAGGCATTGCCTTTGTCTTCCAGACAATGGATCTCATCATCTTCTTCAAACTACTCTTCTTCCATGACTACATTCTGGAAAGGGGTCTTCACCCTTTGGTCTTCATCGCATCTTTTCTTCTTTACAAAATCTACAACTGCTCATTAGCTCTTCGATATGGATTTGGATTTCTAGGAGCAAAGGTATTAGGAACCCCTCCTTTCCCATAGTGCTGCTCAACTTTTAATTTGGAGATTTCAGAGGCTAATGACTCTATCATCTTAGTCATTTGATCTATCTTGGGATCTGAAGGTGATGAAGATTCGCCCCTCTGTGTTCTTCTATCAATATTTCCCTTGAGCTTCTCAGTAGCCATGATGTTTGATTCTACTTCCAAGGCTGCATCCTGTATATCAGCTAAAGTAGCACATCACCTCTCCCTCAACAGTAAGCAGAGGTAAGAATCAAAGGCACTGGCATAGATGAGTCTAGCAGAGGTAGTGGTGGGTTTTACTTCAGCTGGTATCTTGTTGTATATGCGGTTAAACCTCTTATTAAAATCAGACAACAACTCACCATTTTCCCTCTTTAAGTTTCCAAACTCGGTGTGGTAGTAGAGTAGATCCTTCTTATCCCCTAATGCTTTAAGAATGCATCATCTAAAGCTTCAATATCTGCTATAGATCTTGGGGTCAATTCTTTGAACCATTTTCTAGCCTCTCCATCTAGGCTTTGGACAAAGACTCTCATCTAGACATCATTTTCACTAATGTCTAGGTTATCAACATAGCTATATAATGATTCAAGATGTTATTTTGTTGTAACTCCTTCAGTCCCAGTGAACCTAGGCATATACTTCTGATATTCTCCAGTAAGCATGGCATTCAAAGGAGTGGGCAGTACTAGAGGTCCATACCTAACACTTATGATTCTTTCCATTTTGGTGGGTGCTTGTGGACCTGCCATAGCTATGGTAGCTATAAGGGTATTGGCAATCTGAATGATAGAGGGCTGAGGAGTGACTAATAAGACTAAAGGAGTATGATGGATAGGAGGTGAGGCTTCCTTTGGGCTTACAATAGAAGGAGAACCCAAAGAATAAGGAGCTTTATGAATTTCTGAGATTTTTTCTTCATTGCTAGTATTAGAAGCTATACTCTCAACATGTATTTTTTATATTACAGGACTTCCTTGAAAAGATATAGAAGATTGTTTAGATTTACCTGAACCTGATGCTCCTTTCTGCAATACCTTTCTTTCTTTGATGATTTTTTCAGGGTCAGGAACTAGGTCAGCTTGTGGCTTCTGAGGATTTCTCCGAGTATGCCTCACAAACTGAGCCAGAACTATGAAGTGGAGTCGCCAAGAGGTTCAACCTCCAATAGAGTCGTCAGATAGATGATTACAACCAAAAAAGTACCCAGAATTTGTCTATCATCAAAGTTGGATTTGTGTCGTCTCCTAGGGAAGCTGAGCTTCAATTTCCTCTCCTCGACAGCAGCACCAATTATAATTATGTTATCACTCCAAGAAACTCTCCTAGGTTGCAGCTAGGGGATGCCTGGTAACATATAATCTTCAATATTTTTCTCTAAACTATTGGAATGAATGATGGTTTGGATCAAGCCAAATAACCATTTCAACTCTATTTTTACTCAAGACATGCATGAACACCCTCAGATTTCTAAGGCTTTAAACCAATAATTTTCAATAGTTTGTAGATTCAATGGATAGATGGAGAATACCGTCTGTACCAACAGATGCATATATAAAAACATATGAATGGCCATCTATAGGAAGGAAAAGAAGCTTGCAAATCTAATTTATCAACACAGAGATAAGATGATAGTTATATGGAATTAGACATAGAAGAAACATGAACAACCTATTCAATTGCAAATCCAATTTATCAACGCAGAGATAAGATGACAATTATCTGGCATTAGACATAGAAGAAATCATGAATGGACTATCCAAATGCAAGCTTAGAACAGAGAGAAATGGATATTGAACATGTAACAACAAAAGAATCTTATATTGGCTAGAATGAAGATGAGAATCTTGAGTAGCAAAGTCTCTACAGTCTCCAAAAGTTAAACCCTTCAAACATTTAGCTTTCAACCTTTTATAGGCCTTTTACAATGCTCCTAAGCTCTTCAAAGGCTCGGAGTGTCTTAATCTATCCCTCTATCTGTTTAAACAACTTTGATACCATGACTAGACACTCATGGCTCAGAGGTTTCTTCTTCTAACAGAAGAGTAACTACATTCGGGTTGTTTGTTGTGTTGACAGGGAGCTCTTTCATGCCAGATATGCTCCATGATGTTTGTTTTGGCTGTGTTGCGTTGCTGATGCTCCATGATCTTTTGTTGGTTGTGGCTGCATTGTGCTGGGCCCTTTTGTTTCCTTTTCTGGTCTCCGTTTCCCAGCAATCTGTCTCCCAGCCTCTGTTATGTGTTAGAAAGGGTCTTCGGGCCTATGAAATCCTTTCAAATGCGGGCAATGACTATTTTCTGTTTAATACAAAAAAATTCCGCAACAATGTAAAATCTCGCCCATCTTTGTCCTTCTAGACTTCAAAAGTCTTCAGATATGGCCTATTGATCTATCAGGTCTGCCCTTAGGGTCGCTATCACATGTCGCAAACGGTCTGGTCCCTGTCTTCCCTTTGTATTTGAAAATATGTTAAAAAACACTAACAACCATGAAAAAATGGCTTTGGCGGACCTAAAATATTTTATATTTCATTTTTGAACCCTTTCGGGTCCGGGCTTTATCGCATTGACACTGCTCCTTGGTTCCCTTTATATTTCGTTATATAAATAAAATACACAAAATACATTAAAAATGGATTTTCCTGTGGACTTCAAGATTTATGAAATATCATATATGATGTCGTCGGGTCCGATTCATTGGGTCGTGCTGGGTCCATGGTTAGTGCTCCTTAATGCTTCCCCGATAGCGAAACCCTGATGTAACGTGGGCCGTCAATTCGCGCACTTGATCAACGGTCCACGTTGAATCACCGATCGCCATCATAATGCCCACATGGTTTGCACCGATTATGACTGTCTTCCTGTGCTGATTGTGACCGCCGATTAGATCTGTCGATGCGACCCATCGATTAGATTCGTTGGTGCGACCCACCGATCAGATCTGGACCGTTGATTGGCTAGATCGGATGGCTGTTGTGATTTCTTAGTTTAAGCCTCCGATATGTGGTTTTTCATTGTTTTTTCAATGTTTTAGCCTCTCGGTAGTGTTTTTCCTCCCTTTTAAGGGCTGTCCTCCTGCACTTGTTTTGATCTTTGGATGATCTTAAGAAAATTTTGAAGACTTCAAGAGCATATTTGGATCCATTGGAATGATTTTGCTGGCTTATGGAGACTTTAAAGAGCATAATTGGATCCATTTTTTGGCCATTTTCCAACAAGGCTAACAAGATGCTTGGAATTTTACTTTCCAATGCTCTCTAGTCTTCAATGATATTCACAAAGAAGTTCTTATTCCAAAATTTAATCCTTTGCTTCAATGCTTTTAGTTTGATTTGGAATGTGTGCCTATTTCTCATACCTCTAATATTCAACTCCTTCCACAATTTGGCTAACAAATCTAAAAAACCAATGGATTGAAGCCAAAATATTTCAAAACGGAAAGAGATATTTGTGGGGTTTTGTAGATCAATTTTCAATTGAATGAACTAGTGATCTGACCCCATGCACATCAAAATTGAAGCTTTGATAAATATATCCTTCTATAAAACTTCCCATAATAAAAAAAAAAACGACCCAAACTGTAGGTTATCTCATTGGTAAATGATTATTCTAGGTAAACATCCCATTGTTGGTTGGAATGTCTAAAGGTGCAAGTTATCTGTGATCCAATCAAAATCATTTGATGCTTGGTCTAACATACGAATGCCCCCTTTTTTCTCCTCTAAAAATCTTAGGATATTAAAGTCTCATCCAAATAACCATAAGTAATTTCCTATCATTTTTTTCATCTTCTGCAGTTGCTACAAAAAAACCTTCTTGTCCCTCGTACTTGGAGGGTTGTAAACCACCGATAGAAAAATGAAATATTCTATTACAACATACTTGAATCTACGTGTAAGAATCTGATCAGAAGCCATCCAGTCTTGGAAGAACACTTCATGTGGGTTCCACTAAACAACTAAGCCTCCTGCACTACCCCTAGCATCGAGAGCCATGGGCTTACACCCTTTCCAACAAGTGCCTTCTATTTGATTCATTTTCTCCCCTATTAGTTTTGTTTTTTGTAATATAACAATTGTTGGGTTTTCATTTTTTATTATTTCCGTAATACATTAATGTTTTCCTTTAATATTGAGCCCACGTTTGTTCCATGAAAGAATGCTCATGATGATGAGTTGGGAAAAGACAGTGACTTCTTTGACACAACTACTCCTTGATCCATATTACCCTGCTTCACTCTAGTGTTTTGTCTCACTTCCTTGTTTAGTTTATTTGTCTTCATCTTAGGTTCTTTACTAAGGTATTTCAGTAGAATGTCTTTCCACTTGTCCTTAAAAGCTTGGAATGAGTGATCTATTGGGTCCACTATTGAGTTTCTTTGCTTTGTTTTCCACTTGAGATAAGTATTTTCATAGATCTCCCTTTCCTCTTTCGACAAGTCCCCCTTATATTATTTCACCCAATCATTCACCAGTGTGACTAATACCCACTCTTCATCTGAGAGGTCTGATGAATTTTTCTTTAGTAAAGGAGTTACTTCCTCAAAACCTGACACTGCATAAAATTCAAAACTAGCTTGTATATCTTCCTCCTCTTCCAACTTACATTTTAACACACTTTTGTCCAAAAATTTTTTTGTGGGAATAATATCCATATGGATGGATTTTATGTTCTAAGAGTCTTCTTCCATAGCCTCCTATGTGAAAAAGGAATTCTTCTCCTCCAACCCCTTTGTGTTATAGGAGGTTGGGTTCTTGTGATTCCATCTCTGTGTAATGACCTTGGTGAAACCATATTTTTCCATCTGACCTCCAAACCTTTTTCCTTCCTTCTCAGTGGATATTATCTTATCAAGTGGCCATGTTCATGATAGAGCCTACATCTAAATGGAAATTTCTCATAATCCAGAGGTTTTTTCTAGATATCTCCCTAATAGTCCAACTCTATATAATTTGGTAATGGTTGTGATATATTCATATAGACACAACCTAGAATATGACATGCTTTTCCCTCTTTTTGTGACCTATGAAACTTTGAAAAAACATCCTAGCGCTTTCCCTATACCTTCTATATTTTCCGGTGTCTAGAAATCTATTATTAAAGAGTACAATCTTAACCATATCGATGCTTTTGTGAATTCCTCCTTACTCCAGGTTGAAACAAGCTTCCCAGTGCCTAATGTAGAGACCCACATTGTTAAGGAAGTATGGTCCCCGTTCAAATATCCTAGTTTTATCTTCAAGGTTAGAAAATATGACTATGAAGAAACCTTTCGGTCCTAGTCACAAATCCACCTCTCCCTTTGCCTACATATTCTACCATATCCAACGCTCTAATTCCTTCTATGTCAACCAAATTCCTATAAAATTACATATAAAAGCATGATCTCTCATGTGTTTCCTATTATCTTCTAGATATCTTGTAGGAACGATAAATCTAGGGTTTTGAGGGGCCTTAGGGATACGTTGACATTGTAGCCTCATTTTCCACTTATCTCCCAGAATAGGCATTTGAGAGTAACATGAGGATCCTCCTTTTGTACCAAATTTTCCTTCCACTTGAAAATACCTACAAGCAAGAGCATTCCGAAAGGAGGGATGACCCCCTCCTGCCTTTAAATTCATGTTTAAAGAATCCCTATCCTGCAATATCTGATTTCGTGTAGTTTTGAACACAATATTGAAAGTGGGAGAACACCCAACCCCAATACAGAGCTCCCCAAATTCCAAAATCGAATTTTGTAATAGAGCAGTTTCAACACTGCCTAACTGCCTTCATTACCTCACCACAAATTATTTTTAATTTTAAATACATTACTAGTAAGCATTTAACGAAGGCTTACTATATCTACAAACTTGAGTGAATGCTTTTCAGTATATTAAGAAAATTGAATAGTTATAAATTTATATTTATTAAATATTTAATTTTGATACATTATAGATTTATATTTATCAAAAATCTCTAATTGAATAGGTCATAAATGTATGTGTTAGGTACTTAATTGAATACTTTTATAATTAATATATTTATTATAAATAATTTAATATACAACATCATTAAATAAAAATATTATATATTAAGAATTTTAATTTTTTGATTTTCAAATATTCTATTTAAAAAAAATCAATTACAGAAATTAGAAATTATTTGAAAAAACTTATTTTTAAATTTTATATAAAATAAATACTACATGTGAAAGTCCCATAAGCCAATCTTCCCTTTTTGTAATGAAATGATATGGTTAATAACTTGGTAGCCTTCGTCACGACGACTTCTACGGTGCATGCCAAAAGTGGAAGTATAAATTCCTTTATTTGGAAATAAATATATCATCTTCTAATTGATATTTGGTTAATGAAATATGGACCCTTACTAGCCCAACGTAATGGCAATACTTATTGAATATCATAATATTTAATCAAAAACCAAACATGAAATGTAAGAGAAACTAGTAACTATATCACCGCCTCATATATCTGCGACATTTTAAAAAATCCTTAACACATTAATTTAATACTTTAAAATTATAAAATTTGGAATTTGGAATTAAATTAAAAAAAAAAAAATCCTCGTTAAACCACTGAAATATTATTTGGAAAAATAATTCCTTAGACTTGCGTAATGGAAACAAAAATTAATTCACATAGCTCTAGACTCCGTACTTGGGATTTGAACGTGTGACCTAACATTCTCAATACTAAAAAAATCAAGGACTATTTTTAGCGGAGAGGGTGTTTGACTTTGTCGGAAGTCAGTAATCAATTGCCACGTATTATGTTGAAGTGAACGCGTTCACGTATTAGGATTGGAAAATAAAAGTGTGAGCAATATTTCTTGTAAGAGAAACTAGTGACTAGTAACGAAACTAATAAGAGTAAATAGTAACGAATGCAAAAGAAACTAGTCATAAGAGTGCGAGCAATTTAATGTAAGAAACCAGTAACGAATGCTTTTCATTTTTAAGCAATAAAGTTTTTTTGAAAACAAATGAACATGAAAGCACATAACAATTCAATTTAAATGGTAATTAAAAGATTGGTTTAAGAAATGGTGATTAAAATATTTGTTTAAGAATTTGAGCACAACGGTCCAAAAAGAAACATAAAACCAAAATCGACCTTCCTTTTCAAGGATTCTTAAGTGATTATATAGTTGCACTTAATGAATGAAGAATGATAGTAATTGGCGACTGAGGAGGCTTTGTAGAGGAGGAAATTCACATGAGAAGGAAAGGAAACACGTGATCGAGGTAATTTTCTGCTCTAATTTATTTGTCTGTTTAGTTCATTCCACAGGGAATTTTGAGTACCCTCACAAATTTGGTTTCTCTTTTCACTCAGCGGGTTAAGCGTGGACTCGCTTATCTCTTTCTTTCTCTATTGAGCACTTTGATGTAAAGTTGTTTGTCTTATGGAGCACTCCATAAAGGTAGCGTTTTATGCATGAATGTCTATGTAGTGTTGTTGTATGCTTGCAATGTGTTTTGTTGTGGAAATGTGTTGTGTGTGTGCAAATTTTTGTGTTATGTGTCTGTTTATGCCTTGAAAATCGCTGCAACAAAATTGGGGAAACCACCCGGTCCGGACCTTAGTACAACTCCTTTTCCGTTTGGGATAGTGGCTCTGACTGTGGGTAATGGGACCAGTTTCCCAGAAATAGATAAATGGGATGAATGAATGCTTTGTAAATAACACTAGTGATAGGCGGAAGGCTGGAACTATTGACAGAAATATAAGTAAATGAAACTATCCCGGGAATCTATTGAGCTCTAAAGCGTAGCTTTTGATGCTCTATATCTAAAAGACAAACATATAGATGACTGTATCTTTAAGACATAGATATTGAATCATTTAAGATTGCTGTGCTTAAATAGTTAAGCGCAGCGATTGAAGTGAAATTACTACACTTTATACATTCATATCATTATCATATACATGATTTAAAGGTAAAGGCACATCATATAAACACCCAATAGTGGAATGAATAAGATTTGCTGTTATAGCGCATGCATACAATCAATGATAGCAAGAATAATTGCATAACAATTCACATACACAGAATGACTTCAGACAAAGATAGAAATACCATTTGAGCTGCTTGCCACTCCCATATATCAATTGCTATGTGTAGTTCTTCCCTTAATGCATAAACATTCCTCAATCAACGACAATAGTGCACAATTGTGTAAAGAAATTTCTCCATTAAAGTAAGAACGACTGGTCGAGTTTCATAAAAGAATAAAGGCTGAAGCACAATAGTGAAAACTTCAGTCTGTTAAGTCTATTACAAAATTTTACTACCCTTTCTAAAAACATGAAAGGGTCTATAAATACAATACTAATCTAAATATCTATAAAACAGAAATGCTACTTAAACTGATATCAATAACTTTTGTTGCTATTTCGGCTGGCGATCTGGGGAGCTGGAGGATGATTCATTGGGTCGGCTGCTTTCCTTTGAATCTGAGCTGATTAATGGCAAGCATTGGCTCAATTTCCGGAGGTTTGTTGAGGCGCGAACTGAGCTGGGCAGCATAGGTGGCGTCTTGGATGTCGGGAATCATACACTCGATGGCATCTGTTAAACACTTGAGGGTGGCTCTTTGTTCATGAGGCTTAACTAGGAAGTGCCAATATGTTTCCATGATTAAACTATTTACTCCAGCGATTAATCTTCCTCTGCCTTCTAACTCTGGATAACATGTTTGCTCCAATGCATTTGTTGTAGTAATCTTTCCCGGTGTACACTGGGAAATCATGTTTGCTAAGTAGAGAGTGTTGTTAACTAGATCAACTAAATTGCTAGAAGTTAATCTACATCTTGAAGTTGCTCTCTCTGCCTTTAATACCTGTGTGTGCCATTCCGTGAAAAGTATATCTTTATGGACCTCAAGTATCCTTGGCAAATTGGAGGCTTTTCCCGACTTCGAATCTTGCCATTCAAGATGTGCAGTGATAGCTTCATCGGCTTGATTCAAGTCATCCCTTGCTTTCTCTACCTGCTCGTTTATGGATGTAGTTAATTCGTAGAGTGGTTCTGCTTGAGCGATTTGTTGACACAAGAGTTTAATTTGCGATATTAGCTCATTGTTTATCAACGTTTCTTCTTTCCTGAACTCTGTTATCTGCGAATCTCCTTTTATCTTCTCTAGCTGTGCTGTTATTTGAGCGATATGCTCATCCTTGGTCTTCACCAATTGCTCGTTCGCTGCTTTCAATTTTTCCAAAGCCTCCATTAATTCGTTCTGTTTCTGGATTGCTGCCTGATCAATCCTCTGTTTCTCTGCTTCCAATTGCTGAGCCAATTGGTTATTTGTTTGCTGTTGCACCAATAATTACTCGTCTGCCTGCGCTGTCCTCTATTGTTGTGCCGCTAACTGCTCCTCCACTTGCATTACCCTCCGTTTTATCTCAGCTAATTCTAACTGTAAAGTGGAGATTTATTGGTCTTTAGTCTTTAACAAAAGACTCACCTCTGATGCTTTGTCGATAGTTGCAGCTGAGTAAGCTCCAACGTACTGTGACAATTTGGTTAAATCATCGGAGGGATCCAGTTTCTCCTTCCACACTACATTGCCCGTGACCGTTTGATCTGGAAAGATAGAAGTTTGATCAAGCCTTCGTCTCTTCCTCGATCGTTTTACCACTGCTCTGTGCCTTGGGCGGTAGAAGACATCCAATGGCGGAATATCTTCTACTTGTAGAATGATTTGGTCGCTGGGACCTTTCGGAATTACTTCAATATCTTTAGATTTAGGTGGGCCGCTGGTTCCACTCAGAACCTGAGATGAGGTATCATCCTGCACATTGCTGGTCTTAGGAGTATCGGTACTTTGTGAGTCTTTCCCTCCACTGATAATGGTATCGAATTGCTGCCATTCCTTTAGCAATTCAGGGTCTGTGATAGCACCCACGTTAGTATCGGTGGTGGTCTATTTAGATTGAGACTCCTTCAGCAATTGTTCTTGTTTTTCCTTTTGTTGCTCTTCCAGTTCCTTTCGCCGTTTCTCCGCCTGCTCTCTTTGCCGTTTATCCTCCTGCTCTTTGCGTTGTTTATCTTCCTGCTCTTTGCGCTGTTTATCTTCCTGCTCTTTCTTCAGCTTCTCTTCTTGGTCTTTCCTCTGTTGTTCCTCCTGCTCGCTATTATGATCTTTCGTTGTAGCGGGAGGTTCCTTTGTCTATTGCTGGCTAGGCTCGCCTGATGATGCTGCTTGGGTTGGCGTTAATAAATCTGGAGGCAGAGTTTGCAACCTCTGCTCTCTAAGTTTATTAAAATCAGTTAATCCTTCATCGTTGTATCTTATCTTGGCGAGCTCTTTGGCTTGACCTATTGATTCAGCCGAAGAGAACATGTCATCGAACATATCTTCTTTATGATAAAATGTTGCTAATTTGGCATGTTCCAAAGCGACATATGCAGTTCGCTTTGGGTCAAATTCTCTATTCGGGATTGTAGCCAGATTTAGAGCTTGAATCTTTGTGGCCTCTTTTTCCACATGTTTGAGATCATGCAGGGTGAAGACACCACATCTGAAGGGAAAAGTAGGCCAGCCCCTTTTCTTCTCCTTTTTGAGATTCTGTGTAGTACTCTCAGCTGTAATCTAGTATGCAATTTCCCTTGCTAGCAATTTATCAGGAACTTATAAGGGGAGGACATGAGGATTGGCTTGGCTGCCAAAGACTCTAATATAAGTAAAATTCTCTTCACCAAACCAACTAGCCACTGCTGGCAAGTCAAAAGAGGCTAGGTAGGAGATCCTTGAAATGGGTTTATCAAAAATTGAATAATAAACGAGAACCATGAAACCATTACAAAT
>APFE030547983.1:158315-213882 GCA_000404065.3 Pinus taeda
AAGGGAAACGGTAGATAGCTAGAGTGAGCAAGCAAGGTCATCACCAAATGGTATAAGCGTACTAAGAGGTAGGCCCTCTTATTTGGTTCTAACCTAAAGAAATTTTCCATAGAATGTCTTGTTTATGGCTAGACCCGCTCTCAGGCTAGAGGAATTGTTTGTGTCCGCACTTAGAATTTTACTTCACCACAAATTGGCGACTCTGCTGGGGAACCAATCCTTCTATTTGTTTGATTGAGAATTTCATGGTTTTGTCTGAAATTTTCTAGTTTCACCATTTCCCTTTAGTTATGTTTGCTTTGCTTTGCTTACTACTCTGGGTTTGAACTTAATAGTAGCAAGTTTGGTCCCAACTTTTGAAATTTTTTATTTATTTCTTTCTATCCTCGCTCAGCGCACTTATTTCATTGACAGTCACGCAGATCATTGCAATATGCTGAGAAATAGTCGCCCCGACCCCCTTCTGGTGCTTGTTGTCAGTTAGGCAGTCATGCCAATGCCTATAAGTGAAGATTAGGGTTCACCCTAGATCTTGGCCAGTGTGCCTTGCTCTCTTAGTTTCTGCCTCGTAAGTTGTTTAGACCATCTTCTCCCTAACTGGAAAGTTGCTTTTCATTTGGTTTATTTGCTTATTGATTTGCCTTCTTTTTGCTTGATTTCTTAGTCATTGGATGGTTTGTGGCCCTAGGGCGTCTAGGTTGTCATCCATTTAGCCAATTGTGAACTCAGTGAGTCAAGTTGTTGGTGAATTTACTCGCATTTTGTTTATGGTCCTGCTATGGCTTTGACCTCCATTACACAAGTTTGAAAAGTTTCATTTTCTTGTCTAAACGTCTCTTTTCCGGCATAGATCACATTGCTTCTCTTGTTTTTGGAGAATTCATTACGTCATTAGTTTGAAAGAGATTCTCTCTTCATGTTTTACATTTGCTTGAGAATTGATTGTCTCGAAACTTTTCATTGGAGTGTTTTATGAGAAATTCATTTTTTCATTTCATGAAAAGTATAAACTTCTCGTTTGTTGCATCAATATGTTACAGTAGCTAGCATCATTGAAGGCTAGGATTGCATTTGCATTTGAAAATAAAAATAATTCTCTTTACTTCTGAAAGGACTGTTAGAGTGTACCTGCTAGGAAATTAGGAATTGGAATGAATTTTTCATTAGTTTATTTTCATGAAAAGTGTAGTGGTGAAAAATAATTTTTCTTTCAGTTGCTTGGTTGTTTGCATTTGGTTTTGTTTTCTACCCTCTATAGTGTAGACAATTCATCGAATTGAAAGGGTCTTGTCTCATTTAGCTGCATTTAGGGTTTTTCGAGTCACATCACTAAGGTCTGAAAACCGAGACAGAATTCAAGATAAACTTTAAAATGAACTCAATTAACCTAAGGCACATTTGAAACCTAACGATCACATCTAGAAGGTTTAGGCTAGAGACGTGTTTTGGCATCTTTAAACCTAGCAACTATCGTTAGCTTCGGCACTAGGCAATGCTAGTACGGACTTGTGCTCCCCATACCGTCGATTATAGAAAGGGAGACACCTTTAGGCTACAATCCTTTATCCATAGGAAGCTGAGTCTGCCACCTTGAAAACATGATACATTGAACACAACATTCGAGGAGATTGTCTACCCGTACTTCTCGATTCATCGGGAGGTCTTCTACAGTTCACGGTTGCATGGTAATCCTTTTACCTAGATTATCCAGAGTAGTCATTTAATCTTTTGGCTCATTAAACTTAAAATTCATTCGAGCGCTTGTCCTTTCGAGCTTGTTTCCAATTGAAAGTGATAGAGTCATCTTTGCTTCTTCCTCGACTCTTAAAACATGAAAGAGCACCAGTTTATTTATGCGCCTTACAAAATTGTTTCCCACGATATTATAAAATCATGTTAGTCTTTTCTAGACCAAATCATGAGTTCTCCCTATAGAACATTTTAAAGCCTTGAAATTTATCTCTCTTTTCCTATTAACTAAGACAAGGTCATCGTGGCGGAACCATCTAGTTCACCTATTTCCCCTTCCTCTCCTCCATCTGAAACATTGTCTGAGGAGCCTTTTCCTGAATTACCAGAGTCACTCAAGGGCCAAGATGTTGAACTCAAAATCATTCTAAGCATTCAACCTTTTTCAACTTGTCCTCCGCCTACTTCAGATACTGGGTCACCTGCTGATATTGGCCCGGAATCTCCGAACAATTTCGTCTAGACTCCTGAGAATTCGTTGACTATTGACAGTCAACTTGGACTGGTTATATATCCTTTGAATCCTTTGTTCGACCCTGTTGTGATATCACGTAGTGTCCATACAGTGCGTACGATCAAATAGGTGTTCCTTTGTAATTATCCCCTCATACATTTTCGGTCGTTCGTTGTCATTTGTTCCCAGCTATGGAATCCGAAGGCGACGCTGCAGTTACCTCTTCGGATCAATAAGAAGTTTCTACCCCAAACATTGTTGAAGAAGAAGAACATCAATTTCCTCCTAAAAGTTTCCCCTATACAAGGAGCATTCCCATCAGTGTGTATTGGGATTTTCCACCTAATTATGTGACTTTAGCACAATTGGTCTCAGGTACACCTAGTGCCTCATCACTTTATCACAACCATGTTTGGGTGTCTGGTGCCATGCCTACTACAAGTCCGTTCATTCCGAACCTGACCTCCCAACAAGTCGTTACCTCAGTCCCAATGCAACCCACCGTTTCGAACCCTCTTGTCTCGTCTGTCCCAGTAACCCATCTGGTTCAACCAATGGTCTCGAGGCATGTTGCTATCAGTTCTTCGACCCCTCCTGTAAGTGGACAAGTTGTGCCACCGCCTGGGGGGTAGAATTTAAGTGTTTCTATGATGTCAGGAACAACCAATGTGAGTAGCTCACAGGCTCACATTGTTGGGATGAACCAGCCTTCTTCTGGTGTTATCTAAAACCTTACTGGTCTTGCTGGATCAAGTAAGGTCCAGTACCAACAGGTTCAAAATCTCGTTGGTCTGTCTGGGTCAAGCAATATCCACTATCAACAGCCTTATGAGGCTCAAGTTCAGTACCAAACTCCTTATGTTCCATATGGTTCTCAAGGAATGGTCAATCTGCCTTATATCCTTTAGTCTAGGCAGTATGTTCAGCCTGGCCCATCCACTTCTCAGGGTGGCTATGGCCAGATACAGTTTGAAAATTTCCCGGGAACTATTCAAGTACCTCTGTAGCAGCAAGGACAACCTTTGCAGCAACAAGGGAAACCTTCGTTGCAACAAGGTCCATTCGCGCAACAATAAGGGAAAATGATACCGCAGCAAGGACAACTTCAACAACTGCAGGGGAAACCCTCACAATAGTTGTAGCAAACCATGCAGCAACAGATGCAGTATGCTCCACAAACCTCCCAACCTATGTCTTCGCAAAGCCAACCTCTGCAGCCACTGGAACAACCTTTGCAGCCGCATGGTCAATCCTTGCAGCAATAAAGCCAACTCGGGCAACAACAACCCTTATATACATATCAATAGGGTAAACCCTTGGAAGGACAAGGCCAAGGTCAAGTCCTGCAACAGTAGGCCCAAAATCCTAATGTCTTGGGGAAACAGGTACATAATCCTTTTGTCCAAGGGCAGTAGGTACAAAATCCCTATGTCCAAGGACAACAAGTGCAGAATCCTTATGTCCAAGGACAACAGGTACAAAATCCTCTTGTTCAGGGGCAGCATGTTCAAAACTCGTATGTTCAAGGACAACAAGTGCAATATCCATATGTCCAAGGTTAACAGGCTCAACAACCTCTTAACCTGTATGTTGCTTATCAGCAACCTATGGCTAGACAGTTCCAAGATGTTCAAGGTCAAAATCCACCCTACGACCAAGGTAACCTATAGTGTGGGCATAATCAAATTCCATATGGCCAAAACCCTCCACTATTGTTGGCTTCATGGGGCCTGAACTAGGTTCAGAGTTATTTAGCCGAACAAATCCCTGTATTACTAGCCCTTTTAGCAACAACCCGTGGACCGCCGAATTGAGGTCTCACCCGAAGCAGTATGGGGGGATGCTGGAAGCAAGTTTTCGCACCCTTGAGATGTCTAAGGGGTCGATTTAGTCCAACTATGAATACGTTTGCACATGTCACTTCGCGCACTTTCTTGACCTGCGAGGCCTTCGTGCCCTGTTATACTTGACTTCGCGCAACACTAACCAGGGGCTGAGGAGCTTTGCACTGCTAAAGCAATGAAGAGATAAGAAAAGAGGAAAAAGGCAATGTAATTGAGACTAAATACATACCCATTTCATAACTCAACATACTCCCCTGCTTACCTTGTTTCATGTCCTCATGAAAAATGAATAGTTCCTATGTAATATAGTTAACGAGTAAGCTGGAGAGAAAGCTTCAAAAATTGGCCTAAAGCCATGATGTTGAGCCAAGAGTGGAAAGGCGACCTTTTCTTGCCCTTCAGGCAACTCATAGTCGACCTGATACCCTTTAGGAGGATACCAAATAATGGGACTCTGAAACCAACATCCCAACCAATAAGGCCCTTCCCTCAAAATAAGATTGATGTATGTGATCATCTGGGTCGCAACAACTTTAAAATTCCTATAATTAAATGGTTCCCTTTCCTTCACACTGTTAGTGGAGATCATCCATCTGAGCTTAGATGCAGTCAGGGATTTTTCTTGGATGGAGAGGAAATATGATATTCCTTTCTGCACAATCTTCCTATCTATGGGCCCTAAAGTTTTAATCACGCCCTCTTGTGTCATCAACTTTTTATGTTTGGCAAACAGTTGCAAAGGATGTTTAGGCTCACTCCTCACCCAGAGATCCAATCCATGTTCTGGTTTTTGGAATGCATTATAAGCCTTAAACCACTTGAGTTGGTTAACTGCAAAAGAGATAAAAGCCTGGAATTGAACACCTCCAACAAAAGGATTACGATTCTTTTCCACCTCGTTTTCTAATATGAAATTATGCAGATAAAATTCACAAAGAAGCCGCTGGACCTTTGCCCCATGTTCCTTATAGCAATTTATAAAATCTTCAATTGTCTTTAATTCAATTGGTTTACCAGCTCTTACGGCCTTGATTTTTAATAACAGGGATCGTTATAATAAGAACAAGGCATAATTGGTAGCGGGAGACATACATGTCAGGACATCTAAATATAGCGAGCAGAGGGTGTTTATCTGACTCATGACTTTGTCTAGCTTGAGTTTCACCTTCTCCATCTTTTCTTCCTCCTTTCTAAACTTATCAAAGGTCTCATCCTCTGTTATAGTTAGTTCCCTAAACTGCTTCTGCAGCTCTTGATATTTCTCGAGGGGAACTGTCTCCTGTTCATACCATTCTAAAGTGAGTCGGGCTTGTGTCAATTCCTCCTGAAGATTTAGTAAAATAGGGTCATGGTGTGTCAAGATGTCCTTGGCTTGTATGCTCGTCTGAGTACCTGTGCTACAAGAGGGGATATCATCTATCTGTACTTCTTTATTGTGGGAGGTCCAACCCTATGTCTCAACAGATACATCTACTAATTTAGCATGCAATCTTGCCTGAGTGGCTATTGTTCGAGTAGGTATGAGCTTGGTTTGGGTCCCTGTAGCCTTACTGTCACATAATTTTGTTTGCATGGCCACCATGGCTACCTCAAGGGTAATGCTCGAAGCTTTCCTCATTGTAATTTCCTTTATCTTTCGTCGGAGCCTTGTGACTGTCTTACGAAGCTTTTGATGTTCTTTTCTTATCTTCCTTAATTTCGTTCTAGCTCCGTGCCTCTTCTGAGGAGTAAATTTTTGGCTAATGGTATCGTTAATAGCCTCTGTTTCTAAAGAGCCTAGTTTTTCATCCTGGCTTCGCTCCAATAGGACCGTGTCTCCAGATTGGTTGTCGAATTCACGAATAACCTCTGTGTCTACTTCCGCTTCTTGACCTTCTTGCTATTGATCATGACTGTTTTCCAATGGGAGCATGTCACCAGATTGGTTACCTGATTCCTAAATAGCCTCTGTATCTACTTCCTCTTCCTGGTTTGTATCTTTTGGGGAAGGCAGAGTTCATGTCTAGCCAGAATTCCCTAGAGATTGGGCTTCTCCTAAGTTAGGGTTAAACAGTTCTTCAGGTTGCATGTAGATGTTCATATTGGATTGGACCTAGGCCATCCATGCCTCGAAATCCTACAAAAGATCATCTTGAGAGCTCATATTTGGTGTTTGAGGAGGCCCTACTTCGTTTTCTCGTTCATCATTGTAATGTCATGCTCCTTCCTACACTAAGTCCGGTTTGTCTCCTCCCTTAGGTTCTGACTCAGAATTTCCTTGTCCTTCTATCTCTGGTTCTGAGTCATGTATATCTACTGGGCTAGATGATTCTGTTGGTTGATTAGTGTTGCCTTGAGGATTCTCAGGTGTCCCCTTGACTGAATCCAACCTTGTAGATCGTTTGAGCTTGTGAGGTCTACTTCCTGAAGGGGCAGTCCTTTTTCTTTTTGGAATAGGGTTAGGTGCTGGAAGGTTTTCACCTCTTTCAAGGGTCGTTATGAGATCATCCCATGTTAATTGTTGTTTAGCAAGGTTATGACTAGCTATTAACCTGATCAAACAATGGTGGCTAACTACTGTGTCTAGATGTTGAGCCCGTCTCAACTTATTGGCAGTGTCATGCAATAATAAATTCAAAAGTGCAGGCAAATTAAAAGAGAATTTTTGTTTTAAGACTGTTAAAAGTTTGAGTTGCCGCAGCCTTACCACGTCTCGACGACCATTGCAGGTAATATGGTTCTGGATAATTCTTGCCAATTCTCCCCATGACTCTCCGAGAGAGGATGGTTGAATGCCTTTGCCCTTCTTGATTAGTTCTTGTCCTTCGTCCCTAAAAATCTCCATGGTGTCGTGCAGCATTATTCGCTTGTCAGACCATAGTACTCCTTCTGCCAGCAGCCTAGACACCTCTGCTATCACAACATCTGATACTGTGATTTTTCTACCTCTCACCAAGGATTTCCCATTTTGTAGATGCTGTAGAAATTCAATGGTGATTTCATAATTGGGAGGCTGAAATCTTGTAAAATATGTCGTCTATCCCGCGCAGGCTAGAATTTTCTTGGCTCCATTGGAGACAACTAGTATTAAAGGTTCTCGGCGCACTGTTTTACCTCCCATGATGCTTGAGTTCTTCCTACTCTTGCAAACAATTAGTGTAGTGGAGGAACGCAGAAACGAGCAACAACCGAGAGATAGAACATCAAGCAGTTATAACAACACTGTCAAGTGACATTCTATGAAAATTACTACAGTTAACTCGGGGATTGTTATAATGCCACATGCTGTGTGATTATGGGATGTCATATTAACCTATAAAATCTAATAAAATGATGACAATGCATGCATGGTATACTAGAGGTCCCCGTCCCCTCTCGAAATGCGAGGTCGCCTACGACTGAGTGGATGGAAAAATGACGTTCTGGCGACAAAGTACAGGGGTGATATATTGGGTCATAAAGGCGGCAGAGTACGTATATTAATGAAAGGATCGTAAAAATGTATGGGAGCAATGAAAGTGAGGCGTGTAACGATAATTATTAATAAGTGATAAGATTCCATGAGGTGATACAATAAGTAAAAGAACAGGACAATAATAAGTAAGAAATGATACCTTACCACCATTATTCCATTTGAAAATGGTATGATTCATTTAGAGAACATTAACTCATGCATAAAGGTTCAAAGTAAGGTAAGTTAGGGAAATAATTTCTCCACAGAAAAACACAAAAATAATAAGAGGGTATTGTAATAATTATTGATGTAGAAAATAAAACTTCAATACCATAAGCAGAGCTTCTGCTTCCAGCAAGCGTCCATAGCCTCGACAGAGTTGCTTTCGAACCCTTGTGAGCCAATATCCTCTATTTATAGTTGGGGAAGTGCATTATGATGTCCATAGTAGAGATCAATGTGCTAGCATGGTAACCAGATGAACACATTGCCATTCACTGGGAAGTAGCGAAAGTGGTCAGGCTGGCTCGTGATGAGACCCCCTATCCTCCATCTGTAGATCAAAAAAAATTGTTAGTAAGAAATTTTATATATATCTTATATATATATATATATATATATATATATATATATATATATTTATATATATATATATATATATATATATATATATATATATATATAATATTTATATATATATTACACTCCCTGTTTTATATATAGAGGGTGGCTCAGTACTCCTTAAGAGTAGGAATGGCGGAAGAATTTTGAACATATCAATAGAAAAAATATACTCATAATCTTATTTGTAATAGGCAGAGAGAATTATAACTAAATGGAGTAGAATCAGCATGGTGAAGATAATCAATCAATATCATGTGCAACAGAAATGTGGACAGTAAAGTGATATAGATAATTATGTCCCTTTTTTTTTCATCACAAAGTAGTCTTGTTAACGATAATAATGTTAAGGATATTCGCCTGCTTTAATAGACTCCATACTTGTTGTCCTTATATATGTATTGTACTTTATGCCATAAAGGGAATTAGAGAAATGGGCTGGGATGGGCTAGGAATGATTGTGTAAGGGGAAGAAAGTGTTGTTCTCGAAAATACTCACAAAGTGTTGTTCCCTAGAGGGAACAACGAAAACACTTCAAAACAAGTGTTTTTCCCTTGAGGGAACAAAAAACTCTAAAAGTGTTGTTCCCTTGAGGAAACAGTAGTTGTTCCCTTCAGGAAACAATAAAAACACTAGAAAAATGTGTTGTTCCCTTGAGGGAACAACAACTTCTCCCCTAAGGAAACAACAAAAACACTTGAAAAAGGCGATGTTCCCTTGAGGGAACAACAACTATTCCCTTGAGGGAACAACAGCTGTTCCCTTGAGGGAACAACAGTTGTTCCCCTGAGGGAATAGCAGTGGTTCCCCTGAGGGAACAACAGTTGTTCCCCTAAGGGAACAACAGTTGTTCCCCTAAGGGAACAACAAAAACACTCGAAAAAGGTATTGTTCCCTTGAGGGAACAACAAAAACACTCAAAAAAAGTGTTGTTCCCTTGAGGCAACAACAAAAACACTCGAAAAAAGTGTTTTTCCCTTGAGGGAACATCAGCCGTTCCCTTGAGGAAACAACAAAAACACTCGAAAAAGGTGTTCCTTGAGGGAACAAAAAAAACACTTGAAAAAGGTGTTGTTCCCTTGAGGGAACAACAAAAACACTTGGAAAAAGTGTTGTTCCCTTGAGGGAACAACAAAAAAGGACAGAGAGAGAAAAAAATATGTACAAGCAATCATCCTTGCTGCTCTAAACAACAAAAGGGAAATCGTAAAAGAAAGAAAAGCAATAGAGAAAAAGAAAAAGAAAAAAACAATTGTATTTACAATTCTCAATAACTTTTTACAGAATTGGGGATGCCGAAGAGTTGCCTTTTGCAGCAAGAATTTGTATCGTAGAATCTTTGCATATCTGTTGGTAAAAGGATTCCCTTGTAAGCAGTTTGTGGTAGAGGTGTACCTGATGCCCATTTGCTTTAAATGAATAACCAGACCCATCAATGGTGGCCAATGTAAGGGTGCCATTATCGTGCACTTATTTTATCTCGTAGGAACCTAACCACCTAGTCTGGAGTTTGCTCGGGAAGCCTTGGAACCTGGAATCCTAGAGAAGTGCCCAGTCGTCCTAATGGAATGTCTTTTTCTTGATGAGGGCGTCATGACATTTTTCTCTTTGTTGTTTAATAATTGTCGTATGCTGAAGAGCCAATAGCCGGATTTCATCTAATTCATTTATTTGTTATAGTCTTTTAATCTATGCTTCATTCAAATCCAGCCCCACTTCTTGGGCTATCCTTAATGTATGAATTTCAAATTCTATGGGGAAGATAGGTTCCTTACCAAACACCAGCTGATATGGGGAGTATCCTGTTGTATTCCTCAAAGTCGTGCGATATGCCCATAGGGCTTCTGGTAGTCGGGTAGCCCAGTCTCGTATGTACGAGGCGACTGTTTTCATTAGAATAGATTCAATTACTTTGTTGGTACTCTCCACCTGGCCATTTGCCTATGGGTGGTATGGAGAGGTGATTTTGTGCAAAATGTGATGAGTTTTTAGTGTAGCAGCAATCTTATGGCCTACAAATTGTGCCCCCCCATCCGTAATTATTTCTGGGTAAACCATATCACATGAAAATTTCAAAGAGAAAATTAATTACTGTTTCCTTTGTTTCTCTTGGTAACGCCATTGCCTCCACCCATTTACTCATGTATTCCGTTGCAACCAGTGTATATGATTTTTTATTAGATGATGGATTTATTACGCCGATAAAATCTAACGCCTAACTTTCAAAGGGTTCAATGACCAGCTGTGGATGTAGGGGCATCTCGTGAGACTGGCCAGGGCGGCCCATCCTTTGGCAGTTATTGCATGCCTGGACAAATTTCTTAGCGTCCTTAAAAATCGTCGGCCAAAAATAACCCATCTATAAAATTTTATGTCCAGTCCTTTGATCTGCAAAATGTCCATCGCAAGGTCCATCGTGGTAGGATTTTAAGATATCGTAAATTTCGCCTTCCCTGACACACCTGCAGATATGCATATCGGCCCCTGTGTGAAAGAGGTATCCGCTGATCCAGGAGAACAGAGTGTTGTGCTGCACTATAAATTTCCTTTCTCTAGGTGTCAGATGTTTGGGTAGTTTTCCCACTGCTAAGTAATTCGCCACATCCACGTACCACAGTGTTTTCACGGTCACAACAAACAGGTGTTCATCGGGGAACTAGTCTTCTACTGTCACTGCATCGTCTATTTTCTGCCACCAGACTTTCCTTTCCTAGTCGATCCTTTATCATTATGTCAAATTCCTGCAAAAGTATTAACCAACGTGCCACCCTTCCATTCGTAATGGGTTTATTAGCTAAATATTTGATAGCAGAGTGATCAGTATACAGAACTATAGGGTATCCCATTATATAGTGTCGAAATTTATTAATAGCATAAATCACGGCTAGAAACTCTTTCTCTGTTACTGTGTAATTCAATTCAGCAGGAGTTAAATTTTTGCTAATGTAGTCTATATCATAGGGTTTCTTGTCTTCCTCTTGGCCAAGAACTGCTCCAATGGTTGTATCTGATGCATCTGATGAAATCTGGAATGGTATATGCCAATTCGGGCCTCATAATATTGGTGTTGTTGATACTAGCCGTTTTAATTCTGCAAAGGAAATGTCACATTTGTTAGTCCATATAAAATCAATATTTCTTGTCAAAGTATATAACGGTGCAGCAATTTGTGAAAAGTTTTTTATAAATCTCCGATAATATCCAAAAATTCCCAAAAAACTACGTACCTCTGTTTGAGTGCCGGGGGTAGCTAGTAAGAGGATTACCAGTATTTTTGCTGGATCTACCTGAATTCCAACTGCTAAGATGTAATGGCCCAAGATCAGGCCCTTTGTCATCATCATATGCTATTTCTCGTGGCTCAAGCAGAGCCTAGTAGCAATGCATCTTTCCAGGACTTTCTCCAATGTCTGTAATGCCTGCTTGCTCGAAGTCATCTCCATAGGGTGTGAAATCATCCATGTATACCTCTAATCCCTCATTTATCAAGTCTGCAAAAATACTGAGTATGGCTCTCTGGAATGTAGCGGATGCGTTGCACAATCCAAAAGGCAATACCCTATAAGCAAATGTCCCCCAGGGGCAGGTGAACGTAGTCTTATCTTGGTCTTCGGGGGCTATTTGGATTTGGTTGTAGCAACTGAAGCCATCCAGGGAAGAGAATAATTTTTTTCCTGTCAATGTATCTAGAACCTGGTCGATAAATGGAAGGGGCAAGTAGCCTTTTTGTGTTGCTTTGTTGAGCTCTCTATAATCGATGCATATACACCATTTCCCATTCTTTTTGGGAACCAAAACTAATGGAGAGACCCATTTACTGTCAGATATAGGATAGATAAAATTCACATCTAACAGTTTCTGCAGTTCGTCTTTAACAATATCCTTTAGGTGAGGGTTTAATCTACAATGAGGTTGTTGAATGGGTCTTGCATCTTTTTCAGTGTAGATGTGGTGCATATATAGTTGAGGGTCAATCCCTTTCATATATGGGTAATCCCAAGCGAAAGCCCCTTTATATTTCCTAAGGATTTGAATAAGCTTTTGTTGTTGGTCATCACTCAGGTTTTTGTTAATGTTAAGGACTTTCCCTAGCTCAATTTCAATAGGTTTGCTATTATAGATGGTAGTCGTTGGTATTGTTTGGTCATTGATATCTCTTAAAGGATCTTCTTTAGTTTCATTATCAAGGACTTCTTCAATCATGTGACATTTCAGATTAGATACTGTAGCAGGGTGGTTAATGTAAGTGTTAATAATATTGTCTTCTGTTTGGTTTTTAAATTCAAGAGCATCCACCACAATCAAAGGTGATCGAATATTTTCTATTAAATATGTTACAGGCTGCTTTCTAGTTTTTATTATGGTTAGGCTTGGCTGAGCCAAAGGGTATAAAGCTAGGTTCTTTACATCATTCCCTCTAGTTATGGTCATACTGCCTATTCAGGAGCTTATGTAAGCATCTGATGTTGCTAGCCAAGGTCTTCCTAATATTAAATAATGTCCATCTAGCCAGTTTCTAGGATTAATAATCAAAAAATCTTGCAGATATTCCCAAGAGTCTACAGACATCATCACATCATGTAATGTTCCTCCTGGCTTAATAACTGAACAGTTGACAAGTTCCAACAAGGTCGTAGTTGGATCTAAGGCTGTGATGCAAAGCCTTTCGCAAGTTGTTGTTGTGATAATATTAATGGCTGCCCCTAAATCGACTAACGCATCGGGAAAGGAGCATCCATTTATTTTTACTGTGACAATGGGGTTTCCCAGATCTTCATATTTCACAAGTTTTTCTTTTCCTAATAATAGATCAGACAAAGTTCCGACTACATGGACAGTTGGTGCTATCTTTATTTTCCTTGTAGACTTTTTGGCACACAATTCCTCAATGGTTTTTGCATAGATTGGAATGTCTTGAATAACCTGGAGGAGGGGTATTTTTATGCAAATATTTTTTAGTTCACCCAGTAGATCGAAGTCGGGATATTCAATTGGGCAATGTATCATCAATCTTTCTAGGAATGGTGGGGAAGAGGTAATGTTCTGGTCATGACTTTTCCGATTGATTGTATTTTCCCCTTGTGGTGTTTGTTCATCATCTACAGTCAACAACTTATTTGGATATGGTTCTTCAAGTTGCAGATTTTTATCATCCTCTGGGGAAATTATTCATCCAAAGCTCAATTTGAGTTCATTACATTCTCTCAACTTGGTTTCCAGGTCTAGACCCTCAATGATTTGTACCGACTGGATGAGTCTGTTGTTAGGATTTAGGTTGGGTTGGGCTGGGAGTTGCAGTCGTATATTGGATTGAGGATTCTGCTGCAACGTATAAGGTGCTGGTAGCGTGAGTTAAGGCAGGGGGATTGTCCCTACTGGCTGGTTCGTGGGTCTTTGCCAACCTGATTTCTAGTTTTGATTTTGTGAAGTGGAGGGGGACCATTGAGATGAATATGCGTTGTTCTACCAGAATGATAGGTGAGAGGGATTTGGCCAACTATTGTTCGGATTTGACTGGTTGAACCAAGGTGGCATAGAGAATGCTTGTGGTGGCCAATTAGGAAAAGGTGGTTGGTTCTGCCGTGCTGCTTCTGAATATTGTTGGGAATTATATTGCGAAGTCTGAAAGAATGAAGATGGGTCAGCAGGCATACATGTTTGTTGTGCTTGCCATTCACAACGCTAGTTCAATAGATATACTGGTTCTACTTCTTCCTCTGCCTCCTTGAAGACTGCTTTTAATCCTGGGAGCGACAAGGAATTTTCCGTGGTATGTTCCTTGGTGCATATAGCACAGGTTTGTACCATATCCAGTGGGCATTCTTTATGACTATGTTTCTTTCTGTATCGAGGGCAGAAAATAACTAGGTTTTGCTTTGCTTCGACATGCTTCTACTTGGCTTGCATGATATCTAACTGTGCTGTCAAGGTCCCCAGGATATCTATCTTGAAATCCTCCAACAGATTGTCGATTTCAGCACAAGTAATGCTTCCTCCTGAGACTTTGTTGCCCCTGGTGATCACATCACGTCCGGCTGGTTTCAGTCTTGTACTGCCCCTGGAGAACTTGATGCACAAATCAATAATATTGTCATAGCATTCTTGATAAATATAACCTTTACCCATTATATTTAGTGTTCGATCCATTGGTTTTTAGAGAATTATCAAGCAGATTTGCGTAAGGGGACCTTTCGAGATTATATTGGAAATACTCCACATATTCTTCCAGAGTCTCACCATGCTTTGCTACCATTTGGAATATCTCATATTTTAGTTCTCTAGATCTGCAATAATATTGATATTTTTTAAGGAAGTATGTTTCATTTGGTCCCAGTCGTTGATGGTACCTCCACCAAGTCCCATGAACCAACGCAGGGCTGCTCCCTTTAAAGTGGAGGGAAACAGTTTCAGTTTCTGGGGGTCGGTAGTGTAATCATAACCCCTACATAGGACATTGAATTCAAACAGAAATGCATCTGTGTCTTCTAAAGTGAGCCCATGAAAGGTAGGAATGTTTTGTAATGGGATGGCTTTCATGGGGGCATTGACAGCTGTGTCAAAAATAGGATATTGTAGTGTAGAGGTCTAGGGTGGTTGCGGATTATTGGCCATTTGGTCAAAATATGCCAGTATCCTTTTGGGATCTCTAGAGTTGGAGAGTTGTTCCTAGGATGTCCAAAAGAGGCAGGGATGATTCTAACAACACTACCTTGATCCGGGACACTAGGTGTCCTTTGCTCAATCACTGCCTCAGGAGATCTCAGTTTTGCTGATTTAATATCAGATTTACCTGTTTCTCCTTCTCCTTCACGGAGGTTGCAAGAATTCCCTTCTTGTGAGGGACGTGATTGTGAATTTTCAATATCTTGAAAACTCTATTCAATCCCTTCAGTTTTACTGTGAACCTCAGCATAAGCTACAGATGGTGATCCTGTGGCCTTAAGGGAGACAATATGGTGTCTAGAAGCAACGGTTCGAGGTCCTACTACTGGCTGAGACTCAACTTTCCTTATGATTTCATCGATAAAGGTTGATCGTCCAAGGGTCACCAGTCCCTTAGACTTCTCAGGTTTGGGATGTGGGATTATATCATTTTCTGGTCTTTTCTTCTTAGTCATTCATGAAAAAATACAAATGTTTATTTCTACCTCAAATTCCTAGCAATTATGCTAGAAAGAAGGTGAGGGAGCAAGCATTTTACTTGCTCCTTATGCAGGTTCTTACCTTTCATTTTTAATACCTAGTTCTCCCTCAACAGACAAACATCAAACACCTACTTCAACTTCTATGCAATTGTGCTGAAAATAGGGCGAAGGAGCAAGCACTTTACTTGCTCGTTATGTAGGTTCTTACCACCTATTTTTAATACCCAGTTCTTTCCTAGCAAAAAATATCAAACATACATCACTCTTTATGAAATGGAAACACTCTCCCTAGCAACGACGCAAAAATTTTGGGTGCTAATAGGTGTCTTTTAAAACTCCTAATTGCCTCACATTAATTAACGACATGGGTAAGTCTTTTTGTTTCAAGAGTGCACACAATATGTGCAAGCTATAAATCCAGAGAGTAATTATTTTTAAGTTAAACAATAAAACTTGATACAAGAGTAAACAGATGCATTTATAAAACTCCAGCTGCAACTGTTAATGGAAATATTACATCCAAGCATCAAGACTTAATCTTCAACTGAAATCATAATCAAATCTAAAGCAAGCAATTCAATTGAAAATAGCATCAACCGAGAGCATAGTAGCATTAACCACTCCCTTTCAGTTGATTATATATGAATAACACTCAATCTCAATTAAGCAATTCGAATGGAAATGATGTCAACCGAGAGTTTAGTAGTATTAACCAATCTCTTTCAGCTGATTCTACACTAACCACACTTTTATCGTAATCAACCAAAAATCAATGTCTTAACTGATAGTTAATTCAACCTGCAGTGAGCATAAATGAAATTAAATGGCAAAGTTTCAAAGTACATGAGATCAGAATAAAGGAAAGTAAACTAACTACAATGTAAACTCACAGGAAATCAGAAGATATAAAACGGGGTAAACTTAGCAGAAAATGGAAAAACATCAAACCAATTAGACTCACGTGAATTAGAAAGATATACCATGGAGGATAACAGTTTGATCCACCAGAGGTTGGGCACCAACGAATACTACTGAGCTACTTCATAAAATACGAATGAAGAACAACCTAAATTATGTATTAACCATTGGATTCAATCCTCATTACAATACAGTCGTGTTCTTCAAAAACACAATTCTGTAAATTAAAATTACAATTTGAGATAAGCAGTGATCGATCCCCTTTCTTCCTACAGTTTTCACTTTTATAGTCGAAAGGTAAAAGATAAATGTGATCCCTTGGGATCGGAAGATCCTGAGGGATTCACAACTAAATGCTATCTTCTGACATTCTTCTTATTTAGTGTTGATCTTCCTGATTTGTTCTCCGACCTGACCACACCCGACGCGCCTCATTCTCCTTTGTTGGTTTATGTTGTTCCATCTCTAGGGGACAACAACTGTTCCTTTCATCGTTTTTCTGCATAAAAAGGAATAAGAGTTAGTTAGGATGGCTAAATCTTAATTGAGAGTAGTTCATTCATTTCTTATCACAATCCATCAATATGTTAGCGTATCAAGGTACAAAAGAGATAAGAAAAAGAGGAAAAAGGCAATGTAATTGAGAGTAAATACATACCCATTGCATAACTCAACAACACACACACGTCACTTGATTTTTTTTCTTACATAGCATTTATAGAATTTAAAATTATCCTACTCTTGCATTTGCATCCTTAGTCAAGCACCACACACTCACTTTGACGTCATAATATACCACATGGTCACACATATGCTTAAGTCATATTCTATATATTCATGTTTCAATGTCTATGTGCATATAGAATAGCTAAAAATATACAAACGATGGATTTTGTATATGAAAACTTATGTAAATGCACAACTTCTATACATGCACATAGATATGGAAGCACACATATATGGAAGTCACACATATGTAAAAATTCAATTTCATATAGAAAAGTTGACTTCTATATATGTGTTTGCATATCTATGTGCATATACATAAATTGCACATACATAAAAGCCATCTTCCATATGTGTGCAATTTTGTATATGTATATCAATATGCAAGAACATATATAGAGGTTAACTTTCATAAATGCACTTGCATTTTCACATATGTGTGGTTGTTATATATTCATGCTTCCATATCTATATGCATATACATAAACCATCTTCTATATATGCACAACTTATTTATATTCACATAGACATGCAAGAACATATATAGAAGTCAAATTTCATATACGCACTTCCATATTTTGTCATATGTGTGAATTTGTATATTCACACTTCCATATTTATGTGCATATATAGAAGTTTCACATATAGAAAAGATGGATTTTGTATATATGCAATTATGTATGTGCACATATATATGGAAGTGTACATTTACAAAAGTCACACATATGTGGAAGTCGTCTTCCATATATGCATACTTCAATAGCTATGTGCATATACAAAAGTTGCATATATATGGAAGATGGCTTCCATACATGTGTAGCTTTTGTATATGCACATAAACATTGAAAAGTGCATATATTGAATTCAAACATAGATAAAAATTAAGTGCATATATGAAAGTTGACTTTTATATATGTGCTTTCATATGTACATATATAGAAATTGTACATACATAAAAACCATCTTCTATATGTGTGCACTTTTGTATATGGATATATATATATGAAGCACATATATAAAAACTGACTTTCATAATTGCACTTTCATTTTTGTATATGTTTCAATTCCATATACACAACAACATTTTTATACAACAACTCTTTATTATTATGTATATACAACCACCTCCAAATATGTACAATTTCTGTATATGCATACATCTTTTGTATATGTGCAACTTCTGTATATGCACAACTTCCATATATGCGCATATACAAAATATGTGCATATACAGAAGTCACACAACTTCTATATATGTGCATATTTTATATCACATATCTTCCATATATGTGCAACTTCTGTGTATGCACATATCTTCCATATATGTGCAACTTTTGTATATACACATATATGGAAGTTGCACACATACGAAAGTTATGCACAAATACCAAACCTATGTCTACATAGGGATTGAAGTTGTGCACATTTGTGTTCTTATACGGAAGATATGCATATATACTTAAGTTGCACATATATGAAAGATATGTGCATATACAAAAGTTATGCATATACAGAAAATATGCGCATATATGAGAGTTGCACATATATGGAAGATATGTGTGTATTTGAAAGCTATGCATATACAAAAGTTACACATATACAAAATATATGCGCATATACAAAAAATATGCACATATACGGAAGTTGCAAATATACGAAAGATATGTGGATATACAAAAATTGTGCATATATGGAATTTGCACATATACAACAGATATGTGTATAAACAGAAGTTGTGTATATATGAAAGTCGCACAGTTTGTATATATGCACATCTTTTATACCGCATATATTTCGTATATGCATAACATCCAACTATGCACATATCTTTTGTATATGTACAACTTTCGTATAATATGTGCATATACGAAAGTTACACATATAAAAAAGCTATGTATATACGAAGGATGAAGTTGTGCACAACTTTTGTATATGCATAGCTTCCATATATGAACATACATGGAAGTTGTGCATACATTGTAGATTCACATATACAGAAGTTGTGCATATATGGAAGATGTAAATGTAAATCATTTATGCACAAATTCAACTATTGTATATGCGAAGCCCCTTCATATATATACAATTTCTATATATATGCAACTTTCTTATATGCACATATCTGTTTTGCATATACGAAAGATATACACATATACATAAAATGCACATATATGGAAGTTGTGCTTATACAAAGACTAAAGTTCTGCACAACTTTTGTATATGTGCATATCATCAGTATATGCACAACTTCTATGTATGCACATTTCTTCTCTATATGTGCAACTTCAATATATGCACATATCTTATGTATATGTGTAAATTCCATATATGCACATATCTTCCATATATATGCAACTTCCATATATGAACATATATAGAAGTTGCGCATATACATAAGTAGTGCACAACTTCGGTAATATGCATATATGATAACCTCGATATTGTTGGAAATACTGAGAGGGGGCGTGAATCAATATTTATTTTACAATTGTTATTTTACCAGTTTTTAGATCACTTATAACTAGCACAAAAAAAGGAAAAAAATAGAAAAATTGATTTTATTAATCAGAAGTAACAAGGAATTCAATCCTCTTATTTACAATAAATCAGGTACAATAATGTTTAAGGCTTCAACCCTAGATGAAGACACCAATCTTCATTCCACTAGGCTCCAACTTGTACTTCACCAAACACCGACTTGGACTTCATGAGGCTCCAAACTCTATGGCTCCGACCCTATCTTCCCAAGGCACCAACCTTGTCTATATGAGTCTCCAACCTCTAGGGATCCAACCCTATCTCTGGTACAGTATCCAATGTGGTCTTCTTGAGGAATCATATCCTCTAGGGCTCCAACCCACTGGTTCAACTCATCAAGATAATTTTAATGATTCTTGACGGTTCTTAATATCTTCTGCAACAAGCCTTGATAATATCTTTACCTGCAGCCTTCCCTCAAATGATCTCCAAGGCACTTAGCTTATCAATGAAAACTTTGTCTTCTTGGAAGGTGTCACCACTGCTCTTCATTTATGCACAAGCAAGATTCCTCAAAGACTACTCTATGGGGTCTTCAACAATGTTGCTACTAATGTCTTCAACGAATTTGACAAATCTTCAAGGGTATTCTAACAACTCTTTAATAATACCTCAACAAGAACCTCTTTACAAAGTATCCACACAATGGTCAATATATCCTTTAGGTCTGTTCTAAAATAGTCTTCAAATGACTTCTCTCAAATATGCACAACATATTTTCTACAGATTGCTCATATGATGCCTTCAATCTTACTGCTACAAGGTGTCTTTGACGTATGATTCTAGACTTCTCACAAGATGTTTTTGATCTACTCGAAAAAGGTTTCCAAAGATTACTTCAAGGTCTGGTTTAAGATCATCTCCAACCTTCACTAGTCTCCCACAAATGGTGGCTTCCAAAAAACACTCCAATGAACCCTTCAACTATTTCTTTAATTCCAAGAGAGCATTCTTTGAGGTAAGTCTGCTTAAGATATTCCACAAGTCTGCAACTTAGGTCCATAAAGTATGCAATATGAAACCTTCACAGGTTTTTAATAAGGTTCCACAGGTCTGTAACAAGATATTGCACTTAAGTGTTATTATGGGTCCTCGAAATGCTCATAAATTTGCAATAACTCACCTTAGGTTTGCACAAAATCCACCACAGGTTAAAAAAATAGACTTCACTAGATCTACAAAAGAAGGATCACAACAAGCCCGAACTCAGAATATAGCACAAGTCTGGAATGTATTCGAAATTACAGTTCTATTCATAAATTAGAACAAACTGGGTAAACAATTATCTACAATTTTTCTTCCTTCTTAGTCTCCTTGTCACTTCAGATCTGAAACTTTTTCTTTTGTCTTTTACCGAAAATTCTGACTTGAAACAAATGAGTTTAGGTTATATATATAGTTGTTGGAGTCTATGAAAATACGTGGTTGTTCGTTCAATGAGCTGACATGAGAGGCGGCCTATGCATTGAATATTGAAGCTGGCGCATGCCACTGTATATTTAAATTGATTAAAAATTACAAAAACAAACTCTTTTATCTTATTTGTCCCTTCTCTCATGTCAATAACATTTGTGGCGTAATGATTGCTTTTAGTTTGTATGTACTTTTCAACAAATGGTCTGTCAATTAAAGCATTGAGTAATGTAGACTTCAACATTGAAAATCTATTGAAGATATCTTAATTAACTTCTTAATATTTATGAGTATATTTTCATTTTCTATCCTTAATGCTGATTTTTTATTTTTGATGGGTTTTCGAGTCCAGTGAAGCAACTTGCTTACAACCTTTTGGAATTGTTGTTAATTTCTACCTTGCAGAAAGTTGTCCTTGATATACATCGTAATACACATGGACAAAAATATAGTGGCATATGCCATCTAATTAACTGACCCATCTTCTTTGTAAACATCATTCTTTGGTTATGGAAAAAACTTTGGTTTCAACAATACAGGATGCCATGCAAATAAAAAATATATTTAAGATCATAGCTCCAAAAAAAAAATTCTCCTTTGAATTCATGTAGATACCTCCATTTGTTTTTCCAACTGTCATAACAAATGGAACATCAAAGCCACTCTTTTCTGTATGTGTGTCAACAAAACATTTACATTCTTTTCTTTATGTTTGGTAACATAACATTTAAGTTATCTTCAACAGAGCCCTTGTCCCATACACCTAGGGCTACTTCAACACGACATACACTTCCAAATTATAGGACTTGCAACCCAATATTCTAGGATTTGTCATCATATTCATTCTTTATATAGGGTATGCCAACTGGCCTTCTAGGGCTTGTCATCATATACATTCTTCAACTAGGGAATGCCTAGGGTTTTATCCATCTTCAACAATGCCATATTGACACCAATGAAAACTTTGACCAACAAGGGTAATTCAAATTAAAGTTTTTTTTAAACACTTGTATGTTTTGTCATTGCAGTTTCAAGACTTTTATCACCGACTAGACATATTCCATCTTGGTGTGTGTAATGGATGTCAACTGATGTCACATTTTTCTGTTTGTTTGCAAACATGGGACTGCCATAATGCCCAAGGAGAAATAGTCATGTGCCTCGAAGGTTCCATAAAAAATTACACTTCTCAGATTCAAACTTACGGCAGTAGAGTCGAAAGAGAAAAATGTATGTTTATCTTGTATTTCCATCATCTTACAATGAGTTCTCTATCTGTGACATGTGTTTTACATCTTGAAGTGCTTTCATAGTGAATTATATTTGAATGTGGTCTTATTCAAATACCATTGGTGGCTAATATCAATTTGTATAACTTGTAGATAATTTAATAGAATATTTAATATTTCTCTCTCATTTTATAGGAGATGTACATCCAGTCATATCCTATCTATTTATACATTTTCCATATGGATATTTTATTGGGAACTTGTTCATTGATACCGATTAATGAAAAATATATTTGCAGCCTTTATATGTGGGATTCATTACAAATGAGGGTCGAAATGCAATCATATTACATTGGTACAAAAAAAAGAGTAATTTGCATCATGTACGTAAATACAATATCCTCTGCTTAGTAATTGGATTACAAATATGGTGTTATTTTTATCCTTTACGTTAAAGGCACATTGGTTATTTCAATTCTATATTTTTAGGAGGGGAATTAAGTAAGAAAGGTAAGAGATGTGGGAAGAAAAATTGTAGACTTTAGAATGAAAAACAATTCAACAAAATTGTCTTTCCTTTGTCCTATTTGTGTGTCTTGCAGCATTGTAAAAAAATAATTCTCACCCATGTTTTTGTCATACGCTCAAAGTAGAATTTCTACCAGTTAGCTATTTGTCTTTGACAAATTTAAACATTGGTTGGGCCATCTTATGAATTGAATTGATTGCATGTATCACACTTAAAATGAGTTGATATTGGGTGACGTATCAATTTTATCCCATATGAGAACTAGACATAGTTTGCAACCACCAAAAGTGTTTAGACCTTATTTCAAATTCCAGTTGGCCTTTTGATTGACATTTTCATATGCCTTTGTTTCTTTGACTGTCAACACATATGGGATATGTAGATGATCAATATAGCCACGAAATATTTTATGATGATGACCTTGAGGTTATGATCACATCAATTAAGAGAAATATTATTGTATGTGACTTCCTCTCTCATTTCAAAAATGTAGGAGACTTGGTATATTACTTATTTACTTTATCATTAGTTGCTTATGGGATAACACAATGAGATATTGAATTATTTTATTGTACAAGAGAAAAATTATAGTTTATGTTTGTATATTGTCAATTTCATCAAGAATAAAATTTATATATTGTTTCAAAAACAGGATAGAGGGTCTAATGAAGTACCTACATGGGAGAAATGCAATGGGCATGATCTCCCCTACCTGAAATTGTGAGTCTTAAAATTCCATTGTCTACCATCATTTTTGGACTCCAATATTGAAGTGATTTGTCTTATGAAATTTGTTAACATTTAATCTGTTAATTTTAAAATCAAGACACCAAGAAGTTCTTCAAATTACCATTTTTTTATCAGTGGAGTCGCCATGAAATTTCTGAACCTTTGGATTCTTCGACACTGGAGCCACCAGGTGAAAGATGCACAGTCTTGCTTGTGTCTAATGATTGTTCACCATCAACAATCAGATCTTATCCTTGTCTTTCTTTCCTAGGGAAGATAAGATCTTTTGTTCCCCAACAACATCGCAAAAAATGTTAGTCCTTACAATCTCCTAGGCTGGAAATGAAATCAAGAAGGGTAACCTCAAACCACTTCAGCTTAGTAGCTAGCCCTACTGAGCATGAGAGGGATCTCTCTAAGTCTCTTATCAGTGATATGACTTTAAAGCAAATGAATTTTAGGCTAGATATGTGTATTTCTTTGTTTATTTGTGAAAATTTGGTTTTTAAGGTTTGTTGAACTTAGGGTTTGGAGCCACAAATAAGTCTAGGTTGTAGGAGTGCAGGAGAAAATATGAGAAGGAGCTAGATATCAGAAGCCATGGTGTATTTTGAGTATTGTCAATCTAGTGTAGAGGATATAGTGGGGAAGAAACTAATGAGCATAAATAAACATGATTTTATTAGCTTAGGAAGACATACACATAACTATGAAAACCAGATAAGAGAGCTTGAAAAACAAGAATTTTGTGTATTTTATTGTAAGGCATCCATAGAAAGAAGAGATATAATATAGATAAAGATGTTTAGACCATTAGAAAACAAAAAGAATGAAGTACAAGAACCATGAACTCACTAGGCTAGAGTTCCTTGAAAATAGTTGCAACCTATCTTTGTATTAGCTGAAAAGACGATTACATGCAAGCTTCCTTCACAAAAAGTTCAACCCTCTTCTCCTGAGGAGAAATGATACAAATAGACTCTCCTAGACCACTTTACCACCTTCAGGAGTCGAATTCCTTGGTGGAGGAACTGACTCCAAGATTCTCTCAACCAACAGGGGAGAGTGAGAAGGTGAAACTCAAACATTTCATGGAGAGTTTGTTTAGGAGTTTTCTTCTTTTATGAGTCCTAATAAACATAAAAAACAACCTATGATGTACATTTATTCATGCCTACATCACCTAGCCTCGAAACTATTGTCATTACATAGAGAATCTTGACTTTGACTAATTCAAACTAGAAACTAGAAATTTACATAGTGTAATTTATAATTTGAAACACAGAAAAGTGCAGAAGCGCAGCGCCGACGTTGAGCTGATTTGCAAGTGCCTTCCAGGGGTCAAAATGAAAAATTGAGAGAACGGTCAACTATCCCTTAAATTCTAGTTTCTAGAAAAGTTTTCATTTCTAAATTTGGACCATGAGAAGGCCTTAAAAAATCCATTCTCCCAATATCACTCCAAAAGCGCAGCGCTTATCAAAAAATGGTCCAGAATGCTAGTTTTCACTTTTTTGCCTTTTTCTTCAAAACTGTGCCACCTATGCAAAATTTAAGAAAATGGGTTTTTATAGGATGGAAAGAGCTTTCAAAAAATGTATACCTTTCCTCAAATGGAGGCCTGAGGAAAAAGCGCAGCGCCTTGGAGCAGCTGAATTTCTGGATTTAGACCAAAATTTCTCAAAAAACTCAAAATGATATGAATTTGCTCAAAATTTGAGGGAAGGTGTAAAAACATGTTTTTTATAGCTTCATTGATGCTTCAATAAGAATCTCTAAGTTCCCCTCATCCTTTGGGTCTTTTTTGGCCTCCTTGAGCTTATTTTCAAGTTGCTTTACCTTGACATTGGTGATCATGTTTTGAGCTTGGCAGTGGTGCGCCATATGTCTGAGCAACTGATTATCTCTATTTTCCTTCTCAAGGAGATTCTCCAAGTGTTCATTCACCCTGTTGATCCAATACTCCTTGTATTTATTGACCTCAAGAGCAATCATATCCTCTATGTCTAGGTCTTTGTTCAATAGAATGTGTTTTTCCTCTTCTTGCAATGCCTTCTTTAGGCCCTTTGTTCTTGTCCTCTTCCACTTTCCTTTCCTTTTTGATCCTTCAGGCTCGCTTGATTCCATGATCTCTTTGCCTTTGCCAACCTGCTGTAATAACTTGGCTTGTTCTTTTTCCATGATCAATTCCTTTGCTTTGAGTTGACTATTCTCCTATTCAAGGAATGAAATGACATATTTTTCTCTTTCCATATTGATTGTAATCTCCTTGATTTGATAGTCCTTATCTCTGATTGTCTGTCGCATGCTTGAAATCTGATCCTCGGCCTTTGAATCAACTATCTCAAACTCATGCTCAACTGTGTCTTTCTCTTTTGCTATCGGTTCCTGCTTTGTCGATGAAGAAGGCTTGGCCCCTTTCTCACCATGAGACGCCAACACAAGTCCTTTTCATCTCTAGTATGTTTTGGTCACCTCAGGTCTAGGTGCCTTGGGAACCTCCTCTGATTTCTATGATAACCCTACTTCCATAGGTTGTGCTGATGTGTCTTGGTGATGGCTTGGTGATGGCTTGGTGAAGCAATCTCATTTCATTTTTGAAAGCCTAGATGATAGAGAAAGGGAGAAAAAACAATGAAGTATGAGTGGAAAATGAAGTGATGTGAAGGTGGAGTTTGACAAATGGTAAAGGAGGTTTGAAAGAGGTGGAAATGAAATTTAGAGAGCTGATGAAAATGAGTGGAAGAGAAATGAAGGAACAATGTGCTTGTAAAAGGGAAAAAACAGAGTTTTTAGGGAAAGTACCCAAAACCCCTGAGAATGAACAAGGGTTTCAATCTTAGTGAGGTAAATTTATGTTCTGAAGTTTATTGAGTGGTTTACATGGCATGTCAAACATGTATAAAGGTGCAGGGTAAGATTTTACATGTTAAAAATCAAGAAAAGGAAAATGGCCATCATCAATCCTATCATTTTTGCATGAGAAATTCACTGAAAAACCCATAGCATTTTTGGCACCATTGCCGGGAAACTAAATATCATATCTTCCCTGGGAAAGAACGACAAGCATCAGATTTGATTGCTGATGGTGAACAATGATCAGAAACAATCAAGGTTGTGCATCTTTCACCTCGCAACTCTAGTGTCGAAGAATCTAAAGGTTCAAAAATTTCATGGCGACTCCACTGATAAAAAACCAGTAGTTTGAATAACTTCTTGGTGTCTTAATTGTTTTCAAGATGGATTCAACTGCTTGAAGGTATGCTCCTATGAATTGAGCTCATATTCCTTGTTTTCCGAATCGAATCCCTTGCATAGATTGGAAAACTAATTTGCCCAAATTCATAGATGGAAATAAGGATGAGGCTATTCTGCATCTAATCAAATATCATTGGCATATACATAAGCTTGGGATCCTTCATGAGGATTGTTTGATGAAAATGTTTATGGCTCCCCTAGAAGGAAAAGCATGATCATGGTATGAAGGATTGAAGCCATGTATCTTATTCTCTCTTAAAGAATTCCACACAACATTCTTTGAGTTTTATGGAAGATATCATCATTCATTCTTGTTGTTCAAAGATTGTTGTGAATCCTATGAAAACTTCATTCAATACCTTGAAGAAACTTTTGGTGATAAAGAATGTCTAGATTATGAGATCATTGAGGCCCTTTATGAATATTCTTCCCAACAAAAAATAACAGAGATTAGTTGCCTTGATACAAAGGATCATTCCCAACACACATCAACTCCTTCTTTGCTTGAAGATGAAACAGATCTACATCCGAACAGTCGAAAAGAATTTGGTCCAAGTGAGAACTCTGAAATTGCAAGTACAGAAAACTTAAGCAGTGAACCATCTAATGACAATGATCATCTACTTTTGCAAGGAAATAGTGAACAAGAAGTTGTTTCCCTTGATTCTTGTGGCAGTCAAATTGATATTCTTCTTGTTGAAGCACATGAGGAATCAAATATACTTGAAGTAGTTGTTTCATTTAAAGTTTTCCATGAGCATCCAAAACCCTATCTGTTGGATGAGAGGTATGAAGATAGTCATTCACTTGTTCTTTCAAATTTTTCTTTCTCTAAGGTTTTATTTCAAGATCAGGTTTGTGAATCCCAAGATGAGGTTTCCGATGAAATGTATGAACAGGGATCTCTAGACACTCTCCACTCATATGTCTCTCCAACTCATCCATTTTCTGAAGCACTATTTCAAGAGCAGATTCATGCAAATCATAATTTTAAGTTGCCATGTGTGAAGGTTTTAGATAATGTAATTATGGAAAAGAATAATCATCAAACATTACAAGAAAATTATGAAGAGGAGAGCAGCAATAAACAAGAGTTTGTTTTAGAGCCACTTGCACATCATGATCTTCCTCTAGATTTAGAAAATGAACAGTGTGCTTATATTTCTTCTGACTTTCAAGATATGCTAATGTTCCAAATTATTATAGACCCTATTGCCAACTTGTTGCAGCCATCTGGAAAGATGAATTTTCTTGTATTTGTGAATCATGAGCACATGTTCAATGGACACTCAGAATTCCCTAGCTTTTGTTTGTTCTACCTGCTCAAGGAAAGTACAAGCAAAATTCAAGTAAGTAGCCACTTACTGGATTGGTTACACTGATGGGATCATTACACATGATTGTATATATATCTTCAGCAGGTGGGCTGTTATCATCAGGATTTGGATCTTGAGGTGAAGGCCCTAATATCCTGATGGTCTACTGCCATAAGTAAGTTTAGTCTGTTTTAGAGTTTTGTCATGGTTAGTTAGTTAGTCAGTTTTTAGTTTGAATTTAGTCTTTGAATTTTGACTCCATGCCCAATGGATAACGCTACTTGGTCTATGGTGTTCTTGACACCTCTAAGGAGCTACCATCCCCAATTGGAGCCAATGTTAGTGTCAGACAGTTCAGCCTGTCACCAATGATCAAATATGCTCTTACAAGGTGTTGTTAGGGTGTGAAGTCAAATTTTTGTCATTTCAGTGAATCTTCAAATAAAAATATGGTCATTGGTTATTATGTCTAGGTCACTGTTGCTCCCTTCACTTACTCATGGTCTTCATCACTCATCATGTTAATTGTCTTATTCGAGGTATCATATCTTCATTTAAGTGTCTTGGGTCATGAAATGGTTAAATTCCTCATTTTAGGTCATGGTCTAGGGTTTCACTCCATGTGTCACCACGATACCATATGTTGCCAAAAACATGTCCATCATGTGATTAAGTGGGTAAATGGAGTTAGCAGCTTAGGGAAAGAAAAATAAAAGTAAAGGTAATGTTTTATTTCAAATAAGATAATGTTGCAGTACACTACCTCGCCTCATCATTTCTCATAGGGACATGTTTGCTTCAAAATATGTTTCTGACCAAATGGAGAAGCATTTTACAAAAGTGAAAGAGGTTTTCATCCATTATAGTCCAAGGAACAAAAACCTCCTTAATTTTATGTAGATGTGTTATTATTTGAAAGAAATTCCCAAAATACACTTACTACGGGAGAGTTGTATCACTTCTGGACAACTTTATTTAAAAACAACTTTTCAGGGGTTTGAAGCAGGTGTTGGCAGTGCTTAAGGACTCTATTGTGTAGCATACATCCTAAGCTTTCCAATGTTACCTTCAGCTCATGACTTGGATTAGTGGAAGGCATCACAAAGTGCTCTGAAAGTTGGAGATGCTCTTTTGTCAGAGACACCCTGGGTTTTGGAGTGACCTTGGGAAAATCAATTTGTCTCCCTGATGGAGTGCCCAAATTGCATTCTTGAGGCATCTATCTTATAGCAGACTTCACGAGCTTTCCCATGAGCTATCAAGATCTCAATTTGGAGTAGTTTATGGCCTCAAAAATTAATTTGGAAGACCAGCACTGCGCTTAGGAAGACTGCGCTGCACTTGGAGGCCTGGCGCTGCACTTGGGCCAGAGTAGCTAAAATTGCCTGAAACTCACCCAAAATCAATTTTTAAGCTTACTCAGTTGTTTTATTGCAATCATAATTTGAGATACAAGTAATTACACCACCTTACTTACCTTTTTAATTTTCAAAATCAATTCATGCCAAAGCTTTCTTTAATTAGGGTTTTTCAATGAATTTCTCATGCAAAAATGATAGGGTTGATGATGGCCATTTTCCTTTATTGATTTTTAACATGTAAAATATTACCCTACACCTTTATACATGTTTGATATGCCATGTAAACCACTCAATCAAGCTCAGAACATAAATTTACCTCACTAAGATTAAAACCCTAGTTCATTCCTAGGGGTTTTGGGCACTTTCCCTAAAAACTCTATTTTTTCCCTTTTACAAGCACATTGTTCCTTCATTTTTCTTCCACTCATTTTCATCAGCTCTCCAAATTTCATTTCCACCTCTTTAAAACCTCCTTTACTATTTTGTCAATCTCCACCTTCCCATCACTCCATTTTCCACTCATACCTCACTGTTTTTTCCCTTTTCCTATCATCTAGGCCTTCAAAAATGAGATGAGATTGCTTCACCAAGCCATTACCAAGACACATCATCACATCCTATGGAAGTAGGGTTATCAAACAAACCAGAGGAGGTTCCTAAAGCACCTAGACCTAAGGTGACCAAAACATACCAGAGATGAAAAGGACTGGTGTTTGCGTCTCATGGTGAGAAAGGGGCCAAGCCTTCTTCATCGACAAAGCAGGAACCGACAGCAAAAGAGAAAGACATTGTTGAGCATGAGTTTGAGCTAGTTAATTCAGAGGCTGAGTATCAGAATTTAAGCATATGAAAGATAATCAGAGATAAGGAATATCAAATCAAGGAGCTTACAATCAATACGGAAAGAGCAAAATATGTCATTTCATTCCTTGAACAAGAGAATAGTCAGCTCAAACCAAAGGAACTGATAATGGAAAAATAAAATGCCAAGTTATTGCAATAGGTTGGAAAAGGCAAAGAGATCATGGAATCAAGTGATCCTGAAGGATCAAAAGGGAAATGAAAGAGGAAGAGGCCAAGAACAAAGGGCCTAAAGAAGGCATTGCAAGAAGAGGAAAAGCACATTCTATTGAACGAAGACCTAGACCTAGAGGATAGGATTGCTCTTGAGTTCAATCAAGACAAGGAGTATTGGCTCAATAGGGTGAATGAACACTTGGAAAAGCTCCTTGAGAAGGAAAACATAGATAATCAGTTGCTCAGACATATGGCGCACCACTACCAAGCTCAAAACATGATCGTCAATGTCAAGGTAAAGCAACTTGAAAATAAGTTCAAGGAGGCCAAAAAAGACCCAAAGGATGAGGGAACTTAGATATGCATGCTGAAGCATCAATTAAGCTATAAAAAACATGTTTTTACACATTCCCTCCAATTTTGAGCAAATTCTTATCATTTTGAGTTTTTTGAGAAATTTTGGCCCAAATCCATAAATTCAACTGCTCAAGGTGCTGCGCTTTTTCCTCAGGCCTCCATTTGAGGAAAGGTATATATTTTCGGAAATCTCTTGTCATCCTCTAAAAACCCATTTGCTCAAATTTTGTAGAGGTGGCACATTTTTTATGAAAAAGGCAAAAAAATGGCAAAAAACTAGCATTCTGGGCCATTTTTTGAGAGGCGTTGCGCTTCTAGAGTGACCTTGGGAGAATGGATATTTTAAGACCTTCTCATGGTCCAAGTTCATAAATTCAAATTGTTCTGGAAACTACACTTGGAGGGCTAGTTTACCTTTCTCTCTGTTTTGCATTGTGACCCCTAGAAGGCACCTAAGAATCAACTCCAAGTTGGCGCTGCTTTTGCACTTTTATGTGTTTCAAATTGTAAATTACACTGTGTAAATTTATAGTTTCTAGTTTGAATTAGTCAAAGTCAAGATTCTCTATGTAATGGCACTAGCATCGAGGCTAGGTGATGTAGGCATGAATAAAGTACATCATAGGTTGTTTTTTATGTTTATTAAGTCTCATAAAAGAAGCAAACTCCTAAACAAACTCTCCATGAAGTGTTTGAGTTTTACCTTCTCACTCTCACCTGTTGCTTGAGAGAATCTTGGAGTCAATTCCTCCACCAAGGAATTCAACTCCTGAATGTGGGAAAGTGGTCTAGAAGATTCTGTATTTATCATTTCTCCTCAGGAGAAGAGGGTTGAACTTTTTGTGAACTAAGCTTGCATGTAATCATCTTTTCAGCTAATATAGAGAGAGGTTGCAACTATTTTCAAGGAACTCTAACCCAGTGAGTTCAAGGTGCTTTTACTTCATTCTTTTTGTTTTCTAATGGTCTAAACATCTTTATATACATTATATCTCTTCTTTCTATGGATGCCTTACAATAAAATACAGAATTCTTGTTTTTCAAGCTAATGAAATCATGTTTAGTTATGCTCATTAGTTTCTTCCACACTATATCCTCTATACTCCACTGACAATACTCAACATACACCAAGGCTTCTGATATCTAGCTCCTTCTCATATTTTCTCCTGCACTCCTACAGCGTAGGACCTATTTGTGGCTCCAAACCCTATGTTCAACAAACCCTAAAAACCAAATTTTCACAAACAAACAAACAAATACACATATCTAGCCTAAAATTCATTTGCTTTAAAGTCATATCACTAATAAGAGACTTAGAGAGATCCCTCTCATGCTCAGTAGGGCTAGCTACTGAGCTAAGGTGGTTTGAGGTTACCCTTCTTGATTTCCTTTTCAGCCTAGGAGATTGTAAGTACTAACATAACCAACATAAGGTTCTTAATGAATTTGGTGAACCATCTTTTATTGTTGTCAAAATTTTCAGTTCTGAAAAAACAAGAGAGTAATTATATCAAATTTTTGTACATTCATCTATAGTGCATATACAATATTCTTGATAGTTTATGTCTGTTAAGACCTAAAACTAGACACTAAGTCATGATTTAGAGTTGTTGCTTCTTATCACTTATGCCTGGGTTTCTATAACAAAGGAAATGCCAATTTTCCTTTTGAGTGAACAATCGAGAGTTGTATTCTAAGAAAATCTCTAATCAACTATGTTCCACTGAATATAGTTATGTATTTTTTGAAGATAGTGGTTATATCTCTTAGCACACTTAGTTAATTGCATCAGATATCTAGAATGGCATTTGTTGGTGTAGACTGTTGTATTTTTAAGACACTTATTGGTGTAATGACTACTCATCCTCTTTTCAACTACATCCCTCCAACTATTACGATGCATAAACTTTTGATTATGAGCTAGAAAAGCTCAAGGTTCAAACATAATTGCATAAAGAGATGGAACTTGTGATAGGAACCTGTCACCTTTGATGATTTTTGAATTTGATAGAACATATAGATGTCTAGGGAATTGGTGATTTGAATCCAACTAATATCAACCATATTAATGCATGTATATTTCATAAAAAAAGTGCATAAAAAATGTAACACTTATTTGTTGTTAATCATAGGGAAATAGAGAAGATTATGTGTAGCTACAATCTCTTTCCAAGTAACAACCTTTTTTATAAAATGACATCCCGCATAGTCAGGCCTCTCGGCAAATTAGACTTTTGAAGAGATACCCAACCTCTGAGCTCGTTTGACCAACCAACTTTTGAGCCCATTCGACCAATCGATCCCCTACCTCTAGTGAGACATTAGAAACCCTTCTATTACATATGTTATTGTATATATATTCAAAGGATTAAAAATCCCAAAAAAATATCGGCGTGCCCTTTGCACCTCTTGGTGTAAATGCTAGTTATGGGCTCCATCATTGGCCGCAAGAATGGGCATCAAATTATATATTTTTTCAATTCTCATAGATCCATCATATATTCAACTTTTATTAGTTACTGTTGAATATGTGATGACAATGATAATAAACAATTGCCAGGTATCTGACTCCAAACCAACGAAACAAACGATTGGAGTCATGACATTATTGTCGCATGAGCTATTATGACATCGAATATCTGACACCAATGTTCATTGGATTTATGACGCCAACCGACAAGGTTAACGTCAGTTTTCCTACCACAAGTTGTTGAAAAATCCTTGATGATTAGGCGCAATATATACTCGGATATATGATGTCAAGCCATAAAAAAATGCTCGATGACTGGCCATTGCGGGTGGCGGATGTTCTACATGAATCCTGTCAAACGTCCAATGAGTAGTGAAGTGTCAAATATCCGACGAAATATCTCCGATGAAAATTATGACTAAGATGCATTAGATAACCGATGACAATGAGTCGATATCCTATGAAGGTACATCAAATTTTGGCCCTAGTTGTACTAGTGGATCCTCGCCAACCAATAAGAAGAGGGCGTTTGGTACACTTAATCAAAAATATTCTCCTAACACCCTCCATAACTATCCAATGGTTGGAAATGGGGAGGATGCATTAGCAGCAACACCAACTCAATTTATTTGATGGCATTACCACCTAGAAAATATATTGGACATGCGGAGACAAATGCTAGTGAAGAGAATTTTGAACTAAGAAGCAAGGTGTTATCTAAACTCACAAGGGCTTCGCTCAATCAACCTTTGGCATACAATGTGTGTCTGTGGCATACTAAAAAATATCATTATTTTGACTAGATATTGAAAAATACCTCTAAAAATCATATTATTTAACCCCCTACCAATATGTGTTGAAAATAACAACAAGAAATGTTAAAAATAGAATCCAAAAATTCCAATTTAATTTGTCCTTGAATTAAATTGTGAATTAAAATCGAATTCTATTCTCGTAGCAACTTGTAAATAGTTAATTAAGTTTAATTAACTTAATTACCTTAGGAATTTCGAGTTGGAATTCTTTCTGAAGTCATGTGTATGTTCTCCCTATATTATAAGGGTCTAGGATGAATTAATTGTGAGTTGTAATTAGATAACTCAGTTTACTGAGTTAAGTTTCGTTAAATTAGTTCCAAACTATTTGAGGAACTAATAGTGAGTTAAGAGTTAGTTGGTGCACTAATGCATTAACTAGTGCTACACCAGTTAACCAAAGATTCCCTCATCAGAAGCTCATGCATGTCGATTCTGAGAAAGACCCAGTTGAGACTAGAGTTCAAGGACAATGTACTATCAATTGTATAATTTTTCGAGTTGTACAGATGGTGCATAAAATCAAGAACTGAACCTTGAATGGATTGTGCAGTTTTGGATGCACTGGTTTCCCTTTAATATGGGCTAATCAGCCATAGGAATTGTGCCAGGCAATAGGGGCTTGGAGAGCAGGTGAATTGGCTAAGTGTTGGCCAAGAGTTTGCTTGTGAGTTGGAGATTGATTTTACTGAGTATTGGGATTGTTCTTGTGAGAACAAGCATTGTATTATCATCTTGGATTTCTTATTAATTCAATATAGATAGTAGGGTTTTGAGCTATGGATTTCCCTGGATATTTATTGTGTTATGTTCCATTGATGTTCTTCCTCTTATTGATTACTGTTTTCATCGATCTATTAGATTCCGCTGGTTGAAACTAGAAGTAGATTCTTGTCTCTTGTTTTAATAGATTACATGAGCTTGTGAATCTACAGGATAACTCTACATGGTATCAGAGCTGAGAACAATATACTAGAGGAGATTTCAAAGTTTTGAGTTTTGGGTTATAGGTGAAATTCGAATTAGCATTACATACTTTAGGATCGACAGATGGTGTTCTATGGTTTGCGGCTTGAGTATGCCTTAAATGGAAACTCGAATTATATAGCCTCGAAGGAAAAGATGGAGGTCGTGTTGGAAGGTAATGGCCTAAAGGAATTCATTGATCAGTACATTCCTAAGCCACCAACATCGAATGCTTAGAATCTGGCCGAATGGAAGAAGTGTGTGAAAAAGGTGAGGCGGATAATCCTTGAGGGAGTTCAAGACCACATTGTCTCGAGTCTCCATGGGAAGGAAACGTTGCATGTTATGTGGAAAGCATTGAAGGACCTTTTCTAGAATAACAATGACCAAAGGAAGTTGGCATTGAAAGATAAACTTCGAAAAATCAAGATGGAGGCGTGCGACTCAATTTCAAATTACTTGACCAAGTTCACTTAGTGTCCTAATGAACTTGGAAGTGTTGGAATCACGGATTCCGAGGATGATATGGTGAGTCTTGCTTTTCTTGGACTCCTAAAGAGTTGGCATAGTTATCAAGACTCTATCAATGGTTGAGAGAAGCTGCCAGATTGGGAACGACTGTGGTTGGATTTGATGCAAGAGGAGATCAAGAGGAACACCACAGATGGGACCTCTTCCAAGGAAGCGGAAGAGGATTTTGCCTCAGCAAGTAAGGAAAAGAAGGACAAGGGAAAGAAGTACTGAGGCGAGGAGGGTGGAAAGAAGTTGGATTTGATGAAAATCAAGCGTTTTCATTGTCACGAGCATGGGCACTATGCCAAGAAATGCCCACAGAAGAAAGTGAGCAAGAAGGAGCCAACAATAATGGAAGCAAGGGAAGCTCTAGCTTCACAATTTGAAATTGATTTCACTCTCATTGCATGCATGTCTGACACTACCATGGGAGGCATGTGGTATCTTGACAACAATGCCTCATTCCATATGACAAGGAATGGAGATCTCTTTAGTGATTTTGAGGAGAAAGACCTCAAATAGAGCATAGAGTTTGGAGATGACGAGAGGTATAGAGCTACTGGGATTGGTACGGTTACCTTTCAGAGCGATTCTAGCTCCCCTCTCAGGAACACGAATGTGATGTATGTTCCAGGACTAAAGAATAATCTTGTTTCAGTTGTGGTATTGGAAGACCGTGGCTATGATGTGGTTTTTAGTAAGGGAAAGGTTTTCCTTAGACACATCACCACAGAAAAGGTGAAACAGATTGGTGCACGGGTCAAGAACCTGTATACTCTTGAGGTTCAAGATGCATGCAAATCCTTGAGGAGCAAGGCAAAGGTTAGAGACTTGGCGGTTGAGAGGGAGAGTAAATTACCTCTCAACATGCAGCCCCAGAAGAAGCCTCAGAAGCAACTTCAGGAAGTTGTGGAGCAGCCACAACAAGAGAAGCTGAGAGGAAACCGAGTGGAGAGATCCACTCAAGCAGAGAAGAAGTATTCTAAGAAAATTGTGGAGCAACCACAATTGGAGAAGCCGAGAGGAGACTGAGTGGAGGCATCCACTCAAGTGGAGACCTCTAGTAGGGGGAAATTTCGAGCCAAGTGGGTTGAGGGATCACATGCATCCATACCTCCAAGTGTGAGGTGGTGCGATGTGAATTGATACTCCCAAGAGGGATGAAATTGAGTAGGGTCCATTGAGAGGTTTTATCTCATGATCGTACCTTGCTACGGGAACCCAAGTACATAGTAGCCAAAGGAATAAATGGGATTGATGTAGTTAGAGATCAAAGTGATAGACGTTAGAGCAGTCAAATATTGAAGAGCACAAAGAAGGGTTGACAATAGTGTAGAAAGGAAGAGTCAGCAGAAGTACAATTTTTCAGTAGACAGAGGCAATAACAGTCAGAGACTTCGATGACAAATGCATCATACTCATTCAGGTTGGATGTTTTTTTGTTTTTGGAGTTGTTGTAGCAACAACACTAGAGATAAGTGTTGCATGCAGAACATTCCAAAGGTTTAGGATCAGGATCAATTTGAATTCCTTTCTTGTTGAGAGGGAGTGTTGAAAATAGCAACAAGAAATGTTAAAAATAGAATCCAGAAATTCCAATTTAGTTTGTCCTTGAATTAAACTGTGAATTAAAATCGAATTCTATTCTCATAGCAACTTGTAAATAGTTAATTAAGTTTAATTAACTTAATTAGCTTAGGAATTTCGAGTTGGAAGTTTCTCTGAAGTCGTGTATATGTTCTCCCTATATTATAGGGGTCCAAGATGAGTTAATTGTGATTTGTAATTAGATAACCGAGTTTACTGAGTTAAGTTTAGTTAAATTAGTTCCAAATTGTTTGAGGAATTAATAGTGAGTTAATAGTCAGTTGGTGCACTAATGCATTAACTAGTGCTACTCCAATTAATTGAAGATTTCCTCATCAAAAACCCATGCATGTCGATTCTGAGAAATACCCAGTTGAGACTAGAGTGCAGGGATAATGTACTATCAGTTGTATAATTTTCTGAGTTGTACAGATGGTGAATGAAATCAGGAACTGAACCTTGAAGGGATTGCGCAATTTTGGATGCATTGGTTTCCCTTTAAGATGGGATAATCAACCATAGGAATTGCGCAAGGAAATAGGGACTTGGAGAGCAGGAGAATTGGCTAAGTGATGGCCAAGAGTTTGCTTGTGAGTTGGAGATTGAATTTACTGAGTGCCGGGATTGTTCTTGTGAGAACAAGCATTGCGTTATCATCTTGGATTTCTGATTAATGTTATACAAATAGTGGGGTTTTGAGTTGTGGCTTTCACCGTATATTTATTGCGTTATGTGCCATTGATGTTCTTCCTCTTGTCAATTATTGTTTTGCTCGATCTTTATGTGCTTCCGTTGTGAAGAGTAGAAGTAGATTATTGTCTCTTATTTTAGTAGATTACATGAGCTTGTGAATCTATAGGATTATCTACAATATGAACCCAATACACCTTCCCAATTTAAAAAAACCCTAATTTCACTAGATATTGTAGGTATCCATTTTTTCATTAACATTTTTTATACCCTTTATATTTTTTCATTAACTTTGAGCTCCATTTTTTATACCTGCCAATATAAAAACCCTTTACACCTGATTATATTCTCAATATATTATGTCATTTTTTCCTCAATATATATCCCCTAATATGAATGCATGTGGAATGGTATTTCTCCCTTAGTGAAGCCCCCATGTCTAAACTTCTTCCTTTGAGAAATTACCAAAGCTGCCTCATGAGTGGAGTCGGTTATGAGTCCAGTCAAGATGATGCAAATATTGATAATGATATTTACATTAACGATGGTTTTTTGAGTAGATATGTCAATGTGCTTGCAAGAACAAATTGTAGTTGTAAGGACAAGATTTGCGACAAGAGGAGTTACAACAACCAGAGTTGCAATATGATCAAATCCATGAATCACAATAATGAAATGAAAGTTCTACATTTTTGGTGAAGCTTCGGGCATTGGGTTTAGGGTCGGAGTGCCAACGTTCAAACATAATTTTTGTCATGTTAATGTGTAGGATCCAATGCAGATACAAGATCCTTCTTGCCATGTTGCCAACATATAATGGTACAATGCCATTGAGGACAAAGTATCTTTGTATGCGGAAAACGCTTCCTATATTCAAAGAAGGTTAATAGGTAATTGTCTCAAGCGACACATTACATAATAGTATTAAACAATGTTACGTTAAAGCATTAAGAAAAAAAAATGTGCTTTTATAAAATGTTTTAAAGTGGACTCCACACACACACACACAAACAAATAGAGAATCAAATCTTCAAACTCATCTAGGATTACATTTTCCATCTTATGGTTTTTTCAAGGCTTCATTCTCTCTATTGAGATTTATCAAGTTGAAGTAATTCAAGGAATTTCTATCACACAAAATAACTCTAAGAACAATATAGTAAGTTGTTGCAACCAACTTAAAATGCTAGAATTTTATTTCATAAATGCAAAATGAAACAATCTTATGCCAACCCTATAAAACCACCTTGATTGTATGTAATTCTCCAATAGATAATTAAGCCATTGTATCATGGACGGTATGGCAAGGGAAATGATTCTTTAGTCTTTAGCAATCAAGGCCTACAAAATTGATACCAAGAGTGTGAAATTAAATTTTACATTACAAAGAAATTTCATCCCATGTTTTGATAATATAAAGATTGACTCACATTAGTCAAATGTGGTTTTAGAGGATTTGCAATATGAAAGTAAATTCAATAATATAGTGAGTAGTCCACATTATTCAAATATGAATCTTTGCAATATTTGTGTTGTAGTCTAAAATCACATGTCATAAATTGTTATAGGTATAATTTTTCTATATGTGAAAAACATTAACTTGATTTTAATATATATTTTTATTCTTTTAAATTCTTAAACAATTTAGATGTTAAATATATATCTAAGATTTTAAAAATCTCTATCTATGATGTTACTGATTCACTAAATAACAATTAATTTGAAATAGAAAAATGTAATATTATAACTATATATACAATTATATTCAACTATGATCCAAATAATTTATTAAAAAATAAAAGAATATCTTGCCAGTTAATTAATTATAACTACGATAAGAGTGAGAACACCAATGCTTGTTTTTAATAATAGCCCATGATTGTACAATAGTTCAACTTAATGTGAACAATGTTCATAATCTTATTATTTTAATGATTGATTTACTAATTTTTGATATAGAATAGTAGAGAAAGTGAGAAACTTTTAGTCACTAAAGAAGAAATAATAATAAAAAAAAACTCATTGTAATGTTTAGATTAATAATATTAAACTAACCTAAATTTATTTTAAACTCATATCTATCAAAGAGGATCAAATATCTAGACACTTAAATATTTCCTCAATTTATAGTGAGTGTCTTTTCAAGGAACCAGGTTTCAATAAATGTTATATTGTTTAATATATTCAAATTCATCATATCCATATAGTTAATCACTTTTATATGTCACTATGGTATTAATGGACATTTCTTAACTTTTAGTTAAGGGAGATTTTAATTTCAGTAGACAAAATTACAAAATAAACATTTTTTTTATAAGTAATATGCTTCTTTACCTAACATAAGTACTATGTTTCTAATATTTTACTCCCCATTTCTAACTTAAATATTATATTTCCATTTTAAATATTTTTCATTTTTTTCTTTTTCTTGTTGTTTTTTTCATTAAAAAATTTAATTTTTAATATTAAAAATTTTATTTCTAATCTAAATATTTATTAATTAATTAATTCTTTTCTTCTCTTTCTTCTTTTAACCTATTATATTTTTTTTTAAACATTCCATTTTCTTATTTTAATTTATCTCTGGTTATTAAATTTCATTTAAAAGGTAGAGAAGTAACATACTTGATATCGAATGTACACTTGTACACTCAGTAAGCATATTTCTTTTTGTAGTTTTTATATCCTATGTAAAGAGACACTCAACCAAAGTAGGTGGAATGAACCCCTACATCACAATAATGCCCATGTGATAGAGCATCAAACAAAAGCTGAGAATGTTGATTTTCCATCTCTATGGTTGCACGGACAAGTGCCACATCATCCATAGAGGAGAGCTCTTGCGTGTCGAGCAGGGCAACTGTCCAGTTGACCCAATGCCAATTGTTCCCATTCCACGACCTAGTCAGCAAACCCCAAAATGTCCAATCAACAAATGATGAATAAAGGGGATAACCCTGAAGCCAATATGGGCAACAAGCCAAGTACATAAATAGTTTATATTGAATGGCCAATAAACAACCTCACCAACGAACCTACTCAATTATTATTTAAAAAGAAAAATTATTCAATAATTTTTTTCAACTCAACAACTATTCCATCTCTTTTAATGACTAATTTTTTATACTTTTTCTATATATCTAAATCCTAACACTCTGAAATGTCCACCAAAAATATTAGACATTTATACTCATACATAATTCATATCTAAAAATAAACAAGGAAAAATTGACTACTTGTTGTATAAGAGAGCTGCTTAATGATGTTATCCCTGGCAACATGCCTTTGGTATTTATCGATTCAAGCATAAGTCACAAGTGATCTTTGAAGCATATTGACTCTCATGATGTATTAAAAATGGTTAATTCAACACATTTTTCTAACGAAATAAAGGTGGAGCAAAGAAGTTAAGAATGTGGATATGGATTTGGAGAGAATTGATGGTTTAATATGTAAAGTTAAAGTCAACTAGGTAAAATTATAAGGCCTCCCTTATTGTTAAATCATAGGTAAAGAGTTATGAAATTAGAGTTATTTTTTTAGATTTAGTATTGATTATCATTCACATTATAATGGGTGTGGGTAGATATATGGGATATTATTGGAGTGATTATAATGCAATTGCTTATGAATTGTATAAGCTTTGAAAAACGAGATGTAAAGTTTACGAATATATATAATCTATATATATATATAATATATATATAGGTATATATAATTCTATATATATTAACAAAAATCATTAATCTTAAAATGAAGATTATTTAATAAAACATTAAATATGATTTCACATAATGGAATTACGATCTGGGCTGTCTTTTGGCATGCCTCCTGTTCTGGTGTAAATGCACTGGGTACATCTCTCCATGCAGCACGATCTCGGCTATTCTTTTGCATGTTTCCATTCATCATTGAGACTTTGGCTTGACCTCTGTTCTCGCTTGCATCCGTCGATTTGTCTAGGGGAAATTCAATGGTGGAGTAGTTTTAGGTTTGTTCCAACAACTCTGCTTCCGCCTCCAAACGGATGGAGAGTCATTTGCACTCTAGGGTTTGCTGGTTCGACCACTTTGCAATAGATTCATGTTAAGTGTGAAGCCAAATTCATGCAGGATTTTAGATCCTTCTACATCGCTAGTAGTTTTTAGAATCACATGCAGGATTCTAGATTCTTCTTCTGCCTCTATAAATTTGTAATTTCTCTGGCCAAGGAATGCAAGCTAAGGCCCAAGCCTGTTATGTAATGCAAAGTGATTTCTGTTTTCCAGTGATTGTTTTATCCATTCCATTCTTTCTGATTGAGTAATCTTGTTGTTTCTCCATTTGTCTGTCTCTGAAATTATTCTTTGCTATTGCAGTCTAAGTCTCTAAGTATAAATATGTTGTGTGTTATGTATGTTATGAACTAACAATTGGTATCAGAGCTAGAGTCGAATATCCAATATGCAAGCCACTTAGTGCCATCGCCTTACTCTAGCAGTGTTTGTTAAACGGTTAGTTGTTAGCTCTCGAGCTGTTGAAGGATCTATCTAGGAAATCGGAAATCACTGCAAAGAAGAGAGTCCAAGAAAGAGATCTATCCAGGAAATAGCTGAGGAACGCTGGAGCTAAAAGACAGTTGCTGCAAGAAAAACAAGGTCATGGACCTATGTTAAAATGTGTTGCTGGAGTTTGAAACATGGAGATCCATACATGTTGCTGGAGTTTGAAAAATGGAGATCCGTGGAGTTTGGATTTGAAACGTGGTGTTTGTAAGTTTTTTTCACATCAAGCTTGCACGTATACATCAAATTTTTTCTCAAACCAACATGTGTATGTGTGAAATATGAGAAAGTTAAAACATTATATATATTTTTTACATTTATTATAAAAATATATAATTATATGTTGGAATTTTGAAAAGTATATTTTAAAAGGAGCAGGAATTTTGAAAAGGGTATTTTAAAAGGAGGAAGGTTATTTTTAAGTGGAGTTTTCCTGTTTTGGGGCGTGAATTTGATTGAAAATGGAAACAACAGTTACAAATATGGAGAAGTTAAGCGTGGCTAATTTTACCCTATGGAAATCACAGATGGAGGATATACTGATTTTAAAGGATCAGTATTTGCCTATTGAGGACACAACAAAGAAACCCTCGTCGATGACAAATGAAGAGTGGAATAAGCTAGATAGAAAGGTGATTGCAACAATCTGCCAACATTTAGCAAAGAATATTTATTTCAATGTGCCTGGAGAAAAAACGGTAGAAGGATTATGGAAGAAGCTCCATGATCTATATGAGAAGAACACGACATCAAACAAAGTGTTCTTGTTGAAGAAGCTTTATAATCTCAACATGAAAGAGGGTGCTTCAGTTGCTGGGCACTTGAATGCATTTAATATTATTACTGATCAGCTTGCCTCTGTTAAAATCATTTTAGATGATGAAATTATAGCTATTTTGCTAATGTGTTCTATGCCAGACAGCTGGGAAAATTTAATTGTAGCTATGAGCACTTCAGCAACTACAAGGACCCTAAAGTTTGATGATGTCAGCAACAGTTTAATGAATGAGGAGCTGCGACGCAAGTCAATTGTGGAAAACCAAGGAGGAGAGTCTCTAGCTCTAGCTGATCATGGTAGGAGAATGGATCGAGGCCGGCAAGAGAAATTAAGATTGAGAGGCCGATCAAAATCAAGGAGAGGCAAAATCATCTACTTTCATTGTGGCAAACCTAGGCAGATGAAGAAAGAATGTCGATTCTGGAAGAAAGGACAAAAGGATCAGAGACCGTCTAGTACAAATCACAAGTCATCCAACATAAATGAAGGTGAGACTACTGTTGTAGCCATAGATGGTGATGTGTTGTTTATTGTTTCAGTAGAGTATGCATGTGTATATACATCTAGTAGTAGCTTTGATTGGATCCTTGACTCTAGGGCTTCTTACCATGTAACCCCATGCAAAGATAGTTTTGTTTCATATAATCCTGGCGATTATGGTAGAGTGCATTTGGGGAATAATCATTTTTGCATTATTGTTGGAGTGGGATATGTCCAGATCAAGATGAAAGATGGACAAGATATATTGTTGAAATAGGTCAGGCATGTACCAGAAATGCACATAAGTTTAATCTCTATGGGACAAATGGATGATGAAGGCTATTCGACAAGCTTTGGAAAAGGAGGCTAGAAAATTAGCAAAGGTGCATTGGTCGTGGCCAAAGGACCCAAGATAGGGACATTATACACATTGAAGACACTGACAAGAAAATCAGATTTGGCTATTGTCACAAAAGAAGGAAATTCAGCAGATCTGTGGCATAAGCATTTGGGTCACATGAGCGAGAAGAGCTTAAAAATCCTTGTTGGTAAAAATTTATTGCCAGGTTTGAAATCCTACAATCTTGATCTTTGTGAGCATTGTGATGATGATGATGATGGTGGTGGTGGTTAACATCCATTGAGACCAAATTGGTCTATCATACCTATAATTTTCTTAGGTCTTAAATGTTTTGGCTTCTTGTCATTCTTGGCAAGATTGGTGTTGTGGCTTTCTTTTTTTTCTCTACGGTCTTCCAACTTCCTTTATCTTGCATCTCCTTCATCTCTTCTGGTTCTTGGGACATTGGTGTCTTAGCTCCGCGATCTGTTGTGTTCGTCCTTTTGAAGATAGTCAGAGAAGAAGCTTGGTCTGAGAGATCTGCTTTGCTGTTAAATGAAGATTTATTTTATGTGGTATGTGAATCCTCATAAATATTGATGCTTGAGGGGTTGTTGAGTTCACTTTTTTTTTGTTGGGCAGGGCTTTCCCCATGCTTGTCTTGAGAGTTGTTTCTTTCTTGCCCGATTTCCTATGATTTAGAGTTTTCTGGAGAGTGTTTTTCCTTGATGACAGTGTAATGTTCTTTTTGTGCTCCTTTGCAACATGTATATTTGAGGTGATTCTTTCTAGCATAATTTTTCTAGGAGGCTTTTGGGCAATTTTTGGCTAGATGGCATGTCTCAAAGCACGATCGACATCTGAAGAGGACAATTTCATAATCGAGTTTCTGGTTCCACACATAGTCTTTACTTGTTAGGTTTATTTTAGCTGGGAATCTGGCGCTGAAGTCCATTTCCACACAGATGCGTGCATAGGTGGTTCTGGCATATTCCTCTGTTTCTGGGCACCTGTAGTAAAATTTCCCAATTGCATTTCCAATGGCTTTTAGCGAGGAGAAATTCTAGAGATGTAAGGGTAGGTTTGGCAGTGACCCAGACTGGTGTTGAGGTTATGACTGTTGTTGAGGGATCGAATGATGGGTTCCATGGCTTCATGAATAGGCCTAAGTTTTCCCAAAACCAAGGGCCACAATCTAGAATACATTGTCTGCTTTTAGGGTTTTCAAAATCCACTATAAATAAACCCCTAGCACACAGGTAGATATTAATTTCATCAGAAATGACAGGCTTCCATACCTCCGAAATCCAACTGTGGAGAGCCATCAACCGCGGCCAAAAACCATTGAACCGACAGATTAGGGCACTTTCAAAAGACTTCAAAGCTTGGTCGAGTGAGGCTTGGACTACCTGGATAGTGGGAGTTGGGGCTTCATTGACGATATGGGCAGGAGCTTTCCCTCGAGAGGCAGACCGAGCTGATCTAGCAGCTATCTTCACGAAGCTGGAGCCATTTTGGATTAGAGTCAAAGTGTTTCTTACAATGTTGTCCCTCTGTCGTTTAATGAAGTCCAGATTGCCAAGAAGAGAGCTTAGGAGATCATGGTGAGACTTGTTATTGGGTAGATAACGACCAATAGAGACCCAAATGCAAAACTAGATTCAGATCGCAGCAGATCGCAATAGAAATCAATAGATACCCAAATGCAAAAAGTTATCAGATCTCGTGGCATAATGGTTTGCTAGGTTGCTAGATTACCCAACAATATCCAATATTTTTAGAACCCGTATAGATCGTAGTAGATCGCGGCAGAACCGAAGAACCCAGTAGATCGCTATAGTAGATCGCAGAAATAATAATAGTTTAATGGAAAAAAACAAAACGACTATAGCAGTAGCACCTCATGAGAATCAAATAGACAGTAGTAGATCACAGGAGATCACAATAGATCATAGTAGTAATTGCAGTAGATTTACAAACCCATTAAAATTTCATCTACAGACGATCCATGCTACTCAAATCATGAAAAAGCAGTAGCCATGCCAGAAAGAAAAATGTGTTAGAATTGGTACACTTAGATGTGTTTGGGCCTGTTAACATCAAATCATTAGGAGGAGCGTCATATTTTGTAACATTTATAGATGATGCATCCAGGAAGGTTTGGGCATATCCTATGAACAATAAAAGTGAAGTGTTTGGAATATTTCAAAAGTTCCATGTCACTATTGAAAGAGAGACTAACAAATTGCTAAAGTGTTTAAGAACAGATAATGGTGGAGAATATTGCTCAAATGCATTTAAGGAATATTGTAATATGTTTGGCACAAAGCATGAGAAGATTGTGCTTGGTAATCCTCAACAGAATGGTGTCACAGAAAGGATGAATCACACCATTTTGGAAAAGGTGTGAAGTATGTTGTCCAATTCTGGTTTGGAGAAGAATTTTTGGGTTGAAGTAGTCAGGATTGCTTGCTACCTCATAAATAGATCTCCGACTACAACCTTGGATGGTGGTATCCTTGAAGAAGTTTGGACTGTTAAGAATTTGAATTATTCTCACTTGAAAGTCTTTGGATGTGAAGCATTCGTACATATTCCCAAAGAAAATAGACCTAAACTAGATGATAAATCTATGAAATGCATTTTTTTGGGATATGAGGATGAAGATTTTGGTTATCGTCTAAGGGATCTAGTCAAACATAAAATTATTAGAAGCGGGGATGTTATATTTAGTGAGTCAAAAATGTTCAAGAGGACTGTAGGTGAGTTGGAGGTCAAGAAGGTTATTGACAGGTTTAAAGAGCTGCAGGAAAACATACCACCAATACAAGAAAATGAACAACAAATTCACGAGCATGAAGAATGACAAGTGGAAAATGATGAACAAAAAGAAGAAGGAACCTTGTAGGAACCTTTACAGGAGATTCAACCTGATAATTCACCACCATAGTTGGTTCATAGATATTCTAGGCTTCATAAGCCTTCACAAAACTATATTTTGTTGACTGATGAAGGTGAACCTAATTGTTTTCAAGAAGCTTGTAAAGTTGAGCACAATAAAGAATGGAAGAAAGCAATGGAAGAAGAAATGAACTCTTTGGAGGAAAATAAAACTTGGGAGTTGGTAAACCTCCCAAAAGGTAGAAAGGCTCTACCAAAAAAATGGGTGTACATGATTAAGCATGAAGGTGATGAAAAGAAGGAGGTATAAAGCAAGGCTGGTGGTGAAAGGGCTTGCCCAAAAATAAGGTATTGACTTCACTGAAATTTTCTCACCTATTGTTAAAATGTCATCCATTAGAGTCATTCTTGGTCTAGTTGTTGCTTTAGACTTAGAACGTGAACAATTAGATGTAAAAATTGCATTCCTTCATGGTGAATTGGAGGAAGAAATTTATATGGAGCAGCCAGAAGGCTTCATAGAAAAAGGCAAAGAAGTCCTTGTTTGTAGGTTGAAGAAGAGTCTCTATGGGTTGAAACAGGCACCTCGACAATGATATAAGAAATTTGATTCATTCATGTTGGAAAATGGTTTTCAGAGGTTGGAAGCTGACCATTGTGTCTATATCAAGAGGTATGATCAAGGAAAGTATATCATATTATTGTTATATGTGGATGACATGTTGATTGTTGGGCATGATAAGAATAAGGTCAATAGGTTGAAGAAAGATTTGGGTAGCAAATTTGGAATGAAGGATTTGGGACCAGTGCAATTGATATTGGGTATGCGGATTATGCGTGACAGGAAAAAAAAAAAGGTTGTGGCTGTCACAAGAAAAATATATCAAAAAGATGCTTTACAAGTTTAATATGAAGGATGCCAAGCTAGTTGGTACACCCCTTGCAGCCCACTTCAAGCTCAGTACTAAATTATGTCCTAGTGATGACAAGGAGAAAGAAGAGATAAGCAAGATTCCTTATGCTTCAACAGTTGGTAGTTTGATGTATGCCATGGTATGCACATGACCAGACATTGCATATTCAGTGGGAGTAGTGAGTAGGATCCTTGCCAATCCAGGCAAACAACTTTGGCAAGCAGTAAAATTGATTTTGAAGTATCTCAAGGGTACTAGTCATTATTGTTTATGTTTTGGTCATGATGACACTGTGCTTGAAGGATTTACATATGCGGATATGGCTGGAGATATGGATACTAGAAAGTCCACTACAGGTTATTTGTGTACATTTGCAGGTGCAGCAGTATCTTGGGTGTCAAGGCTACAAAGAATAGTAGCCCTCTCTACAACAGAAACAGAGTACACAGCTGCAACAAAAGATTGTAAAGAGATGTTGTGGATGCAATGATTCCTAAGAGAGATAGGAATAAAGTGGGACAAGTATGTGTTATATTGTGATAGTTAGAGTGCCATTCACTTGGAAAAAAACCCAACATTTCATTCAAAAACCAAGCACATTGACTTAAGTTACCACTGGATTCGACATGTGTTGGAGGAAGAACAATTCTCCTTGGAAAAGATCCATATAGATAGGAACCCTGCCGATATGCTCACTAAGATTCTACCACGAAATAAACATGAGTTATGTAGAGGCATGGTAGGACTCGGTGTGACTTGATGACTCTTATTTAGCTTCAAGTGGGAGAATGTTAAGTGTGAAACCAAATTCATGCAGGATTCTAGATCCTTTTACATCGCAAGTAGTTTCTAGAATCACATGCAGGATTCTAGATCCTTCTACACCGCCATTAGTTTCTAGATCATTCCAAATCTCCATTTGAGTCACATACATGATTCTAGATTCTTCTTCTACCTCTATAAATTTGTAATTTCTCTAGCCGGGGATTGCAAGCCAAGGCCCAAGCCTGTTATGTAATGCAAAGTGATTCTATTCTCCAGTGATTGTTTTATCTATTCCGTTGTTTTTGACTGAGTAATCTTGTTGTTTTTCCATATGTCTGTCTCTGTGAATTATTCTCTGCTTTTTCCGTCTAAGTCTCTGAGTATAAATCTGTTGTGTGTTATGTATGCTCTGATCTAACATCTCTAAACTTAATGAAAATGACAAAAAAATACAAATCAATATTTTCTTTTTCTTTTTCACACTATTTTCATTTTTTTTTCACATTATGAAAATAAAAATCAATATTAATGTTAGAATTTTTTTTTGTTTATATGGAAAATGAAAATTTAAGCAAAAATTAATGAAAACACGGACTCTCACCGCTATGAAAAGTAGGAAACGAGTACAAATCACTGCTATGAGTGGGAGAGTTTTTTTTGTTTAATATTATGTTACCAGTCATGAGGTTTGCTTATTCACTGATTGTTGTAAAATTCCATGTTAAGTATGTGAAGTTTGTCTATTGAGCGTCAGAAGACTACAAAGTGATGGTTTTGGGGTTTGTACGTTGACCAGATTTGGTTATCAAACCATTATAAATGTTTTCGTTATCTTCATTGGAGTGTGTTTATTGACCAAATATTTTAATATCGTTTGACAAGATTCATCTGGTGTATTTATACATGTTGCAAGATAAAACTTGTAATTATGAACATCGTAATAATCACCATAGTAGGAAGACAAAAATTTGATACAACTTTTATGATTCTATTTCTTAGTAAAGTTTGTATAGGTTTAGTTTAAAGTTTGATATGGTCAATGTCGATGTACAACAAAGAGGACCAAGATAAATATACAACAATAAAATATGAAAGAGATACTCTTTCATTATATGAAGACTGCAATAAAATTGTACAACAAATAAATCGTCTTAGGTTTTCATAATCCTTACAAGCTCTCAAAATATAATTCACGTTTTTTAATATTAAGCATACTAAATGTTTTACTCCTCTTAAACTTCTCCTCACCCAACTATTCTAGGAAACACTTGGCCTCCTTTATATTCCTCTTAATATTTTTCCCACATCAACCAAGTGATCATGTCCACCTCTCGTTGTCCATAACATTTGTATGCTTTCTTCTTATTGGAAACAATCTCATCCGTTCTTGCTACCTTATATTTAAGGTATACATTTTGTTGATAAAACCTATCTGCTTGTGGATAACCTTCCTCATTCTTGATGTCATATAAACTTCAATTGAATCTCTGACCATTGGCACCACTCCAAGTTCACTAGTTATCCATCAATTTATAACACTTATTTATGAATCTTGCCCTTCCAACAAATTTAATTATTTTATTCCAACAACCTATCTTCTTCCTTTCTTCGTTTGCTTTATTTACAACTTGTTCATCTTTCAACTTCCAATATCTAATTATTTATTCTCTTACATGCACTGCATTTCACCCCTTTGCACATAGCTCTTTGTGCAACCATTGACAACAAAAAATGTGCATTGACTAGCGACCATTCGTTTTGTGCAATCTCTCCATCCATCATATTTTATGTGTAGCTAGTTTAGAATTCATCTTAATGTTACAACAACATAACATATGTATAAAAGATACAATGAAATTGCCTCATTTCCAACCATTTTGGAGTTTGGGATAATATATTTCTAAAATGAATATAGAGTATTCTATAACTTCATTAACCTAGTTAGTATATTTACAATATGTTAATGGTGTGGCTTGTTCAAAAAAGGATAGTAAATTTATTAGAAGCAAGAATGAGTATAACACTTCTCCATTAATATAAAATAATATTTTTCCAACATTTTTTTCATTATCTTAAAATTAGAAAATGTTACAACCCTATGGAAAAGTAAATAAGAACCAATTATTATTATCTTCCTAGTACTAATGTAGGGGCCAACCCAAATGATGAGTGTGATGATATGTATTTAAAACCTAACTCAATTCAAATTTTTTTTAATCTTATATTTTTTTTTTGTAAGAAAGGATTTCTAAATTATATTAGCTAACCAAAATTTACACATTCTAAAATCATGAGGTCCATCTATGCCTTAGAGCAAGGAAACCAAAGAGTGTAGTTCAAAATTCTCTACCACTGGGTGGGGAAACCAAAGTTTACAATGTCCAGAGAGTTTGACATATGTAAAATGATGTTAGTCAAATTACATGGGGTTGAGCCTCGCGACACATTGATGATATACTAATGAAAAAGGCTAGTGGAAAACTACACCATCACGGTGAGCTTCTTACTCTCTAGTTGTTTGCACTTAGGCTAAGTGGAAGGAGTATGGACATTCTGGTATTCATGGTGCTGAAATAAGGTTTCTCTAAGAGCCAAAACCCAAAATGATAGTGAAGTTTCCAACCTTTTTCCTTTCATGTCGTCAGTGGATAGTGAGCACTGTAGTGGAGCCTCATCGATGTCGAGTTGGTTCCTCCTCGAGCATTGGTTTTGCCAAGAGCCTGCACTGTGTTGTGGTCTTGAGGGACCTCCTCCAAGATGTAACACCTGAAAGGACCAAGTCGAGAGTGGGAGGGAGGTGGAGCTCTATTCATTGGAGGATGAGGAGGAGGAGCTCTGTGGGGGGAGGGAAAGGATGAGCTAGCAGGAGAGGAGCGCGAGGGAAACATAACAGGGGAAGGAAGGTTAGGGGGATAAGCAATGTTGAGATCTCTAGCTACTCTTTTGAGTGAAGAGGAAGAGTGGTTGAAGTGCGCGGAGAGATCCACAATCCAATTGGTAGCCTTGGCCTTATCCTTCTCTTTATCCTTTAGATGACCGGCCAAGAGATTGTGGAGTTGCCAAAGGGATGAGCTTCACCTGCAGGTATCCTCTTCCTCCATGGCCACCACTTTCCTTCGAATATACACAAGTATGTTGTGGTTGAAGAAAGTGGAGATAGAAGCTTCATCCAAAGTGGTTGGGGATCGGCCACGCCCTCTGTCCTGGCTAGGGCGCTATCCCATCCCTCTGTCACTACTAGGGGAAAGGTGACCGAAGACAAACAACTAGGAAACCAAGCTATTATATAGTATAAAGTTGAAGGCGACAAAGTAGACTGCACATTTTAATACAAAGGAATGAATGCGAAAATAAAGTCAAATAGTTACCATCTGTTGAGGAACAAACTCCACATACCAGATGTCATTAGTTAATCTCTCTAATCACCTAAATCCAAAAGTTTTTTAATCTTATAATCGTACATCATATCTCATACTAATTTCTAAATTAACACAAATAATAAATATGATTATATCTCTTCCCAACCTAACTCAATTAAATATATTTTTTTATCATATAATTATACATCATATCTCATACCAATTTCTAAATTTATATTTATACTACTTTGCTCTTAACTGCGAGTATTTATTACATGCATATTTGGCATAAACGAGCTCAAATTTTGAGTCATAGAGCATTATACTTTGAAAATGATAGTGGAAGTTGCATACACCAGAGTTCTTTCTTTAAATCTTCATCCTCGTTGTTCAAGTAACAATCAATGTAAGATTTTTATATAGCCTGATATATTATTGTATTCACATGGGGAATCACAAAAACTAAAACTAAGCTATATTGTATTCAAACTTGGTGCCATTTCACCAATCCCATAAATTATTAAAATACTCAACTTTAAATGGAGAGGGTGAGAAAATCAATTTCTTCCTAAGCACGTTTCGTATTTTTAAATTATATTATAAGAAAAGAGAGCGGCAAGCACATTTCGTATTTCTAAATTATATTATAAGAAAAGAGAGCGGCTGAGCGGATAAACTCCCGTGGAAAAGTATTATTTTTATTTTTATTTTTTATCGATAAAAGCTGAGTTTATTTATTTATTTATTTTTTAAATAGTGAGTTTAGATACTTATTTTACGATGATTTGAAAATATATTTAAAATCAAATAAAAATATTTCTTAAATGAAAAATAAGGTTAGTTATGGAAAAAAATATGCTATGCATATTTAATTTTTTTATTTTTTTTGGACAAAAACGGTTATGGAGTATTTATATTCATCTTGGTCTGAATGTCAAAATTTGATTACATTGAGGATGTCTATATTCTGTTGCATCTCATTGCTAATAATGAGGATGCAGCTGAAACTTGAAGGCTTCTTCCTTGATAAGAAATCTATAGAATCGATTTCAGAGATTTTTCCCCACTTGAAGATACAAACAAATTTATTTAAGAGCAAGCAGTAAAACATGGCAGCAATTAGCTTATGGGATGGGTTCCCATGATTCTTCTTCGTCTTTCATCTTGACCCTGGCAGAGACGAGGGCAGCGTTGTTGGCTTCAATATCCGCCTCTTTATTATGAGTTCTCAGCACATGGTAGTAATTCAACTTCTGAAAAGTGTTTTCCAAGCCCTTAATTCTGGTTATCAGCGTTGCTAGCTTAAGATCCAAAGCTGGGGAATTGGAAAACATTGCGTTTATAATGATCTGGGAGTCGCCTATAACATTTGCTTTATTTATGTTTAAATCTTTGAGGATCTTGAGGCCTTGAAAGAGGGCCAAGGCCTCAACATGAATGCTGGATGTATGTCCAAGTCTCCAAGCATAGGAATGCATTTTTTCCCCAATTGTTGTAACACCTCGTGCACCAGCTTTGCTGCTATGCATATTTAATTAATTTTCTATGTAACTTAATATAATTTCATACAAAATAATTCGAAGTGAAAAAAAAATATGAGTAAGATGTTTAGATTTTATACTTTTCAAAATTATTTTAACAACTGATATCAACTTCATATGTAGATTCATATATATCTATATATAGAAAAAATATTAAAAGAGAATATTATAATGTTGAATAGAATAAAATATTTTAATATGAATTAATATTGACGTATACTTAAAAATATATTAATAACAAAAGAACCGGTTTAATATATGCTCATAAAATGACTCAATGAACATGTTATGTAATCCCTCTAACATTCAAAAATGCAATTTAAACAATAAAAAATTACACATTGTTTTTTGCACTCTAAAATAAGTTTACACATGAAGAAATTTGATCCCTCTTAACTTATGTTAGATCCGTGGTTAAAATTGATCTATGTTGGGGGAGCAAGGGGACTAGCTAGCGGGAGGCGAGCGCAAGGGAGACATAGCAAAGGAGGGCAGGTTGGGGGGATAAGCAATGTTCAGATCTATGACTACTCTTTTGAGTGAAGAGGAAGAGTGGTTGAAGTGCGCGCAAAGCTTCATAATCTAATTGGTAGCCTTTGCCTTATCCTTCTCTTTATTCTTCAAATGATGGGCCAAGAAATCGTGGAGTTCCCAAAGGGATGAGTGTCCCCTATGTGTCTCCTCTTCCTCCATAGCCACCACTTTCCTTCGAATGTGCACAAGTATGTTGTGGTCGAAGAGGGTGGCGATAAAAGCTTCATCTAGAGTGGTTGGGGGTCGACCACACCCTCTGTACTAGCTAGGGTGGTGTCCCCTCCCTCTATCACTACTCATGATTAAGTTGTAGAAGTCATGTATTGCAAAGTTGAGTTCAAAAGGGGTGAAATAGAGTGCAGTAGAAGGCAACCAAGAGATAAACAACTAGAAAGTCATGCTATTATAACGTATAAAATTAGAGGCGACAAAATAGCGTAAGCATTCCAATTCAAGAAAGTGAATGCGAAAATAAAGTTAAGTAGTTATCATCTATTGAAAAACAAACTCCTATGCCAAACACCATTAATTAATTAATCTCTCCACTCACCCCAATCCGATAGTTTTTTAATTTTATAATTATACATCCTATCTCATACCAATTTCTAAGTTACCATAAATAATAAACGTAATTATATCTATTCGAAACCTAACTCAATTAAAAAAAAATTAATCATACATACCTCATATCTCCTACCCCTTTCTAAATTTATATTTATACTACTTTGCTCTTAATTGCAAGTATTTTATTACATGCATATTTGGCATAAAAGAGCTCAAATTTTGAGTGATGGAGCATTATACTTTGAAAATGATAGTGCAAGTTGAATACACGAGAGTTATATCTTTAAATCTTCATCCTCGTTGTTCAAGTAACCATCAATGTAAGATTTTTATATAGTATGATATATTGTATTCACAGGGGCATCACAAAAACTAAAACTAAATTATATTGTATTCAAACTTGGTGCCGTGTGCTATAATTTTCACCAACCATATAAATTATTAAAATACTCAACTTTAAATGAAGAGTGTCAGAAAATTCTTCGTAGTCAGATTTCATATTTCTAAATTATATTATAAGAAAAGAGAGAGCATGAGAGCATAAACTTTGGTTGAAAAATCTTTTTTGGGATAAAGGTTGAGTTTATATATATCTAATATATATTTAAGGATAAGAGTTGAGCACTTATTTATTAATGTTTTAATATAGAATTAAGAGATTAAGTGGTAAGATTTATTTGTGTGTAAAAAATAATGTATATCTTTTTATTTTATTTAAATCTGTTTTTTTGAATATTAAAGAATATTATATAGCATGTGCATTGAATCATTTTATGGTCTTTATCATAAACAGTATTTTTGTTTATTAATATACTTTTTTAAGTATACATTAATATTAATTTTCATATCACATTGGATTTTTATTCTATCAACATTATAATATTCTCTTTGAATATTTTTCTACCTATATATCGAGCGATATGAGTTGATCTTAGTGTTTATTTTGAAAAGTATAGGGTTTTAACTCTTACTCACATTTTTCACTTGTTAATTATTTTACGCATAAATTATAATCTAGGTCCATGGACAACTAATTAAAATTATGCATAGCTTAATTTTTCTTCTTTATTATAGCCGACATTATTTTCTATTTAGAGAATATTTTATTTTTATTTTAAGAGGGATGAGCATACTTACACATCGCTTTCACATTGGGCTGTAGAATGAG